>VZTY01025834.1:145459-210302 GCA_013400935.1 Turnix velox | reverse complement strand
CTTTACCATATGCTCCCGCGGGAAGGAGGAGGAGGAAGAGAGAGTGTGTGGAAGGCGGGGGGGGAGAATTAACTTTGCTCAATGGCGACAGGGCAGTAGCCTCAGCCCAAGCATCAGATCGATTTACTAAACAAACTGAAACGTGGGTGGGGACGTTAAACAGTAACCAGCAGACTCAATGAAAACTGAAAGCGGCTGCCGCCACCAGTGGCGGGCCCATGCGCCCCGCCGGCGGGCGGGCCCGGGGCTCTCGGCCCGGCCCCGCTGGGTTGCAGAGGGCGGCAGGCGCGATGTGGCTGTGAGCCTTTCCCTTTCCGCCAGCCTTCGCGAGCACCGCTGCCCCCCGTCTGGTTCCGCGGCAGCGCCCCCCGGTTGCTCGGCCAAGGAGCGGCCGGTACTTCATTCCTTCGGCTGCACCGCCCCACGCTGGGCTGCTACCGCTCTTCTGCTACGGGCGGGGAACTATCTCCCCCCAGCCCTCTCCACTATGCCCCCCGGAAGCCGAACTCAGCCGTCCCACGCTGCCCGAACGGAGGGTGAACCTCACCCTCCCCTCGGCCCGCAGTCCCTTCTCCCTAGTGTTTGGTAGTCACATCTGTGGCAGCCAAACCGTCAAGGATTCCCCGCCGAGGGACATTTGCACCACTGAAGTTGTCACGGGTAGAGTTGGGGGTGGAGGAGGGAAGGAAAAGACCCCTTTTCCTAGTCAGGTGCCTGGTTATTTAAAGAAACGGGATCTGCTGCAAGCTCTGGGTTTCCTACACTTAAAGACACTTTCTCGGCCTCTTACCATCGGGAAGGTCGTGACACAAGGAAGTATTTATAAAACAGTAATTGTCATTGTCCTCTTAAATAGAACATTCGCAGACTCGAAAGAATAATTAACGCCTTGCCCATGATATCATCAGCTCACACCCATGGAGAAGGCATCAGGAAGAAACAATTCAAGGCAATGAAGGTGGTGACTGTTCCAAATCTCATGCGGGCGGGAGGGAGGAGGGGGGGGGACCCTCATTGGCTACGTGAGAGGAGGATATTTATCATAGGTTCCACGCAAGAATGAAGAAAGTCCCCGCAGAAAGGGACTGCCCCGCCGTGGAGGCGTGAACATGCGTGATTCCTGTAACTGCCCACCCGTGTCAGTGATTTAATGACACTCGCAGGAGAGGGACTACACGGGCTCTAAACAGGAAGGAGACTAGAAAAAAAATTATGAAAAATATTCTCTTTCTCCAGCTTCTGAAAGCGACTAGTGATTGATTGGTTTCCCCAGTGAGGAGATGAGCGAGTTTCCTCGGCTCTCTTACTGATGGTACTTTGCCATGCTGTTGTATCTCGTTAAGACGGCCAATTCGTCATTCCCAGAATTTGCTCGTGGAAACTATGCATCTAATTTCTAGGGGCTTTCGATTGTCCCTCAGTGGGAACAAAAGGGAAATCTGCTTGACAGTTCTCCCTCATTACGAATCATTAATAACAACTGGAAATAACTGGCCAGGTACCTACAAGGAAGATGTAAATACATCCGAAGTCCTCCGGTGTTATTTCAAAGGTGGCTTTTAAAAGGCCAATACAAGTCGCCGAGGAGGACTTGTTCCTGAAGAGTTCTTGCCCATCTACTGCCGCAGATAAAATACTGCAGGCAAGGGCAGCACTGACAAATAAACGTTACTGCTGCTGGCTACAGCGCGCCTCGAAGCCATCCGCACGCGCAAATAGCCGACTTTAAAAGTGACTGTCACCTACTTGAGGGGTTTTGTTTTGGGTTTGATTTTGGGGGTTTTTTTCTTCCTTTTTTTTTTTTTTTACCTCTGAGAATCTCTGCCCCGCGCCATGGGTTAATAAACAGATTTCTTGCAAGAATAAAGAGGATTGATAGGCGTTTCTTCGCTGTCTTAATTAGACTAGAGTTAAGATACTAAAGCCATGTGGCTATCTGTAGCAGCCGTATTTCTACACTTGCATCTAGGTGCAGATTTGATGGAGGGGGAGAAGGCTCAGAACGTTTTGACTCCAGTCACTTCAGCGTCTATAAACGTTATTATTCTTTCTTTGAGAAAGGTACTGCTTCGTGCCAAAAGCAAATAGCTTGCCGAATAGTAAATGGAATTTCTTTCCTGTGTGGGGAATATTTGGACGTATTTCTCATCACATAAGGCCACATTTGATTTAACCTTAATGTAACTAGCGGTTTTCATTTCGACTTCAGCGTTTCCTTAAATGGTTTTTATGAAGTGGTTGCCTCTTTTAGTTATCAACAATGGTTTTGAGGAAGAGTGGGGGGCAGCATAGAGTCCCTTGACGGTCACCTCGCCTCCAGTACTACCTTTGAAGCAGCATTTCACGTGTCACGTCCACGATGAAATCATGCGACCGCCCAAAGAGCCGCAGTAGTTGTGAATTGCCCTGCCACCCGTGTCCGGGAGCCCTTTCCAGCGTCCTTCAAGGCTGGCTGTTTCCACCACTTCCATTCCTGCCTCCCCTCTCTTGAAGATGGAGCACCAAGGCACCAGGGCAGTGAACGGCGGGCAGCATCCTGCCCGGCATCCCTGAAAGCACCAGCTGGGCCGTCAGGGGCAGGAGATGCCTTACATCTCTTCCTAACTAAATCCCAGGAGGCAGGGCTGGGACACGGTACCGAGGTTAGGGAGGGAAGGCTTTTGCAGCGGTGATAACGAATAATTCCAAACGTTGACCTCAAGGGGAAAGATCCTGGCAGCATAGTTTCTGCGCATTTGGAGAAGATCCCCTAAGCGCTGGGCTGCCTCTGCCTGTGGCCGCAGACACCTGCCAAGCGGCTGCTCGCCGGGCTGCGGTCCCCCGGTGCAAGCGACCCCGCGACTCGCTGGGGGCAACCTCGCTATGCCCACGCATGGCAGCTACCGGCTCCCTCTGCGAGGGTCTGCCCTCCCCCGACCCTCTGCGGGCAGCGTTTTTCTGCTTCTAGTCAGGCTGACCCCCCTGCGGTTTATTTTGAGGAGAAAAGGGGAGTTGCGGGGGCTGCCTCTGCGGGGGCTGAGGCGGCATCCAGGCTCGAGGGCGGATGGTCGCTCGTCACGGCAGCCCGCCTGGCCTCCGCTAGCTTCATTCTGGTATCATTAACCCACTGGTGAAGCAACTGTCTGTGTGCCCTCTCTCCCTCCCCTGGGCTGCTTTTACCCTGTTACTGATCCATCCCTTGTAAATCATTTATGGGAAACTGGGCACTTCTCTCCTTGCAGGAGCTTCCCTTGAAAAAACTTTACCGTCTTCAGGCAAGCACCTTTTCTTTGTTAACAAGAATAATTGATAAAGGATCCCAACGTGCCTTCAAAAAACTATCTAAACGGCTGCCGGGAACTATAGTCACTTAGGGTCACGGGGTGCTCCTGACTTTAAAAGGAAACCATCGGGACCAAACCGGTTTAAAGAAACAGCTAGTTTTATGTGGTTACCTGAAACCATAAATGGAAAACGTGATCCAATTTTACAGGTTCTTGTATAGAGCGTTCAAGCTGACTTCTGCAGAGTCCCCTCTCCCCCTGATCAGAGAGCACCTGGCATTCTGATACGAATTAATGTTTCTGTGCTTTCTTGTCTCAGAAAAAACAGAGTATGAGACAAAGTGCATTGTTCAAAAGAAAAAAAGAAAAGCTGTAAACCTCTTAAAATACCAAATCGTGAGATTACGCCGGCACCACGCGGCTATGAACCGATTTGAAGGGCTGCATTAGAGACTGTTTTCTTTAAAGGTTCCCTGGCTAAACTATTAATTGCCAGGATTTCATGAAAGATTTGCAGACTTTACAATCATTTATGAGTCGTGCAATAAAAACCCGGGAGATACGGGCAGACTGGTTCAAGGTGTAATGCAAAGATGTATTAGGTGCCCTTGGCAACTATCTGTGGGTGCTGTTTGTATTCTCCGAACACACCCTTCGCTGCAATGAACATTTCTGCAAACCGCGGGTTGGGTTGTTCATTTTCAGAGCTCCGAGGGTTCACACAAAAGAACCATAGATTTCAGGCAGGGGGATCCAATGATTGCAAACTTATTCTAGTCCCCTGAAGAGTTCAAATGCAAGTGAGATAATTACCCTTGACGAAAAGTAAACTTCGAAGGAAAATATACGCCTTTCCTCCTCATAAAATTGAAAGCCTGCGAGTGAGCGGATTTGAGTATTCAGAACCGCAGTGCTTTCGTGACCCCCATCAAGGCGGAGATTACATTATTGTCCGCTACAGCAGAAGGCGGAGAGGAACCCCTCGAACCCGAAGAAAGACACCTCAAAGGGTATTGACGGTCCTCCAGTGATATCCTATTTAGGCGCCTCGCAAGCGAGCACCCTAGGCGTTTTAAAGATTATCCCCCTAAAGATCTTTGAAGATTATGTTAATGACGGCAGATTACAAGAGTTTACTGCGAGAGCGCAGAAACAAAACCAGCCTCGTGGCGGTTGCCCATGGTAATTTTTCTGCCTCTCCTTTTAAGATGATTTAGGCTGTAACCCGTGTGCCCCCTCATATTCCCACCCCAATCCCCCCAACGGACCGTCCCTTCATTAGCAGCAGAATTGGGTGGAGAAGGGTTGGGGGGGGAGTCAGCAGGGGAAACGGACGGATGACGCTTGTGCTGCAACTGGCCGTCTAACGGAATGGGGGGGCTGGTGCGGCTGTCAACGGGGGGCAGGGGTCTGCACCGAGAAGCAGAACCTCAAGTAGTGCGGACGGTGGCAGGCTCCTTGAGAGACCCAGCCGTGCCACCTAGTGGTGCCGGGATGTGCTGTCCATCACTGCTTGCTGGTGACTACTGCTGCCCGCGGCTACCAGAGCCGCTGGTTGCCCGCAGCTTGAGCGGGGCAGGATGGAGTGAGGAAAGGAGTTTGGGGAACTGAGTTTGGGGGTTGGAGGGAAAGGAGGGATTTCAAGCTGCCTCAGCTGGTAACGACTGCCTTTAAGTAGGCAAACCCGTGCAGGCCTGTCGAAGGTTAGAGGCAAGGGGTCCCAAGGTGTTGCAAGGGGAAAAGGATAAGAATGGGCAGCTTGAAGGTTTCAGGCTGATTGAAGGCTGCCTTCGCTTCCCCACCCTGCCTTGATTCTTTCACCCCACAGGTGTTCATCATGTAAATAGACTGTTAAATAAGAGCCAGAGCCTCTGGCCTGCTTGTTCTGCATGACCCATGTGACTGATCTTATGAACTGGAAAAAACCACGCCCCCTGATCATGCAAATATGGGGGGTGCATCATCGTCTAGGACACTATTATTAATGTAACAGGAGTGAATGTGTGGAAGTACAAGTCCTGTTCACTGTGTTTATTTTTCTGATTAAAAATCTTGCCAAGCAAAAGCAGGTATAAAGGCTGGGAAGCACAAATACTGTTACTGACGTAATGAGAACAAATATCATGAAAATTATTCCCTAGATGAAGACATATTCCCCAGATGAACTTAATATTTGGACATACTGTTTTGATCTCATTGCTTAATGATCTCTTAGTATGTTTTATGCAAATTGTGATTAATTTCTTTTCCTCCCAAAATAAATCAAGAGACGCATGCCTGATCAGGGGTTGAAATGCAAAAAATATCAACAGACCATATACCCTTCAGTCCCTGAAGGGAGCCTATGGAAAGACAGGGGTAGGACTTTTTAATAGGATATGTGATGGAAGGACTAGAGATAATGGTTGTGAATTGGAAGAGGGTAGATTCAGGCTAGATATAAGAAAGAAGTTCTTCATGATGAGGGCAGTTATTATGGAACAGGTTCCATAATTCTGGAACCAGAGAGGTTGTGGATGACCCCTCTCTTTAAGTGTTTAAGGCCAGGCTGGACAAGACACCAACCAGCCTGTTCTAGTGGGAGGTGCCCCTGCCTATGGCAGAGGGGTTGGAACTTTATGATCTTTAAGGTCCCTTCCAATCCAAACTATTCTACGGTTTTGTATCTAAAAGCACTGGTCATAGCATATCAGCTTTCTAAGGATTTGTTCCTTGGTCTGCATTTGTGAAGTGTGTTGTTCTGCTATTATTTGATGCCTTTAACATGATTTAGAATATATCTCATTCTTCTTTAGACAAATAATCTAAAAAAGGTTTATAATAGTGGAATTTTCATGTTGGATACTTATCTGTTGGTCTACATGCTCTGTCCAATTTGCGCTACTCTGTAATGATCCTTACTCCAGTAGAGACTACTTCTGCTATATTTGAGGTTGCCTGAGTCTGCCTCCCAGGAGGTACAGGTCTAGGTCTTGAGAGATAAGTTGGAAACTAAAATAGGCAGAGGACGTTGCCATTGAAAAAGATTTAAACTATACCAATGTTGTGAACATAGCAAAACTGAAATAGACTAGAACAGAGATTAACAAGATGAACATGCATTGGATTTTAATTTGTACTCAGAGTAGTTCCACCTCATGGATTCAGTTAGGGATGATTGAATCCAAAATGTAGATATATATAAGTTTAATTCATACTGTGTATGCTGATAAACAGGTTGTATGCATTGATAGTGATAGCATAGACATGGCAGATGAAAATCATCTTTTGTTGTGAGTTGCGAATAATTCAGTGGCCATGACACCATCTGATGAAAACTTCTGCAATGTCTTCAGTTGGGCTCTGCAGTAAAAAGTACTCTAGAAGTCTAGTGAACCAATTAAACAATTTCCCTTTATCTGGGTTAAGTGATCTGTCTGGGATATTTTACATTTGCATGGATGCAGAGAAGATGAAACTATTCAATTTTTCCTATATAGTAAAGTCTTCTATCTCTTTTCATAACAGCCCAGAGTGCACTGAATTTAAAGCATTACAGAACAGCTCAGGAGCCCATGCTGGATGTTAAGTTGTTTAGAAGAATGTTTTGTAACTTATTCTGTCTGTAGAGCACCGCCTTTTCAATGGAGGTACAGACTCATGGCAATACTTGCATTTTTATTTACTTAGTTACCCTTCAAATTCTTCTAAATCCATAGTGATTCACCAATCACTAGCTGAACACTGCTGCTTTAGGAAAACAGAAGACAGCTCCTCCCAGCTGGTTTAAGTTGCACTGGTTGCCTTTTAACAGCTTCAATACAGGTGGCTCAGTAAAGCAAAGGCAAAGTCCTGAGTGTTGTCCACAGCAGCTGAAGCTGAAGGGGCTGAGTCAGGAGAGGGCCGAAGCTCTCCAAGTCCCACCCTTACTTCAAAGCACTTCTTTCTTGGTTATCCACCCACACATCTGAAAGTGGCCGGATCCTGAGATCTGCCACCAACCATATCAAAATTATCCAGCAGCGATCTAGCAGTTATAATAAGAGAACTGAAGGGAGGATACAATGTTCAAAATGCAGATAAAAAGAGGATGGGCAGCTTGCAGATGATGAGTGGCTGTATCCTACGTTGTTACTGTGCTGGAGATTTTGAAAGTGTGATTTTTATTTTAATCATCTGCAAGGAAGAGAATCTTTATCTCCAAGTTCTGTAGTCACCAGATCCAGCCTTGCTCATATAATTACTAAAATTTCTAATAACCCAGCTACAGCTGTGGCTATTGTATTTTCCTCGTGCTTTGCACAGAGAACAGCATTAGAACACACGATCAAACCATTCTATGTTAATACTTATGCTAATAATAGAAAAAAATTTTTATTTCTAAATTAACAAAAATAGAGAAGAATAGCTTTTCAATTATCTTAACACTGCTATTTAACGTAACTACAATTCTAAAACTCCACATCTATATTTTCAGTAAGAATGGTGTGATATGAGGCACTCTCCCTCAAGTCTAACTTAAAAGGCTAATTACAAGTATGGGCATTCTTATATTCAAATGTTGAACCTAAAATTAAACCCCAAAATATATTTAAATATTTTACATAAATTAAAAGCCTAAAAAAGATGCAGAAGCAAACATCAATTAGGTTTGCTAAGGGATGATATATTTACCAATTAAATAATTTGTAAAATTCAGTCACTAATCCCAGGAAATATGTTAAGGTCACTATAAAAATATAATAGTAATATACTATATAAATTAATGCTTTATAACTTTCAGTGTATTTTCTCATACTGATTTGTACAAACAAGGATTTTCTTTTAAGGACTACGAGAGACTGATGCAAGTTTTTTTCCAGCTTGATAGTAGGCTGTTTTAGTGAAGTATTCAGACTGTTTTTTCTCTGAATGTTTGTATGTGTAATTTGATAGCATGCTAAAGTGGCTGAATTTGAGAGTAATCATCTTTCCCTGAGAAAAGGAAACAAAAAGACCATTCGAGTCAAGATGATGTGTTGGTTAGAAGGAATGGAACACATCAAACTCATTAAATAATAGTGCTTTAAGATCTAATAGTTTGCCTCTGTAATACAAAAGATGTAAACCAAAAGAGGCTTGCTGGGAAGAGTACAAGAGAGGAAATTCCCTCCACAATGTGGAATATATTGGATCCTCTGAGAAAGTTGTCCTTGAGGAAGAGCTGCTGCTATTTTGTCTATGCTACTATCATTACAGAACAGCTGATTTGTCTTTAAGAGATGATCTGTACGTATATTTATACATTTTTATGGATGTATTACTTTCTCTGCTTTCTCAATAGACTTACTGTATGAAATTTTGCCAAATTTCTTAGCCTCTCTGTGTTCCATTTCTGATTCATGTCACTAGTATAATGGGATGTTCCTCTTGTTGGGACAAATAGAAGTTCAAAGAGAATGCTGACTCAGGCAATGAAGGGAAGAGGCCCCAGACTCCCTACAGATGAAGCTACGTGGTCCACAGATATAGCACAGGAATTCAGGTAAGTATATAGAAGACGTATATAAGTAGACCTCATGTATTTTTTAGGTGCTTGATATGCACTATGTGCACTGGAACCTACTTTTCCAGTTGCATCTGATTAATCTTCTCTTATTATGTTTGAGATTTTTACTAGGAAGTGAATTTCAGACTTGTGCCTCTAATCCCTTCAATGTACACTGTTGTATGAAACAGGGAAGAGGATTCAGAAATGTGAATCTTGAAAGAGCCCTTTGACTGAAGAAAAATTCAGACTGTTTCTTGAGAAATCTTTCTTTCAAAAAGCCTCTTGATCTGACTAGCAAATGAACAAAAGTGGCCAGATCAAATTGTCAGACTGAATAAGCTGGAAAAAGAAACTCTTTCAAGGGAAGAACAGCTATATGCATGCTTTAGAGTTATCGTCAAAGTTCAAGCAGGTAAATTTACAGCAATTCAGTTTTATTGATATTTCCTCTGTTTTTAACACTTGACCATGTGTAGAATAAAGTGCTTAGCTGAAACATATTTAGGCATCCCTCTTGGGATCTTTAATTATGATAATTGTGCTAGTCACAGAATAGAAGATTTCTATATGCCCGCTGGTATTGGAAGAGTAAACTTTTTCAGTAGATTCATCTCCTTTCTCTGCTTTCATGCAAACACCTTAATTATAGTTTCAATGATACACAAAAGAAATCATGCCTTTTCTTAATCTCATTCCTTTGCATTTAACAAATTTTAACAAATTTAAGTCCAACTTTGTACAACAGTTTTTGTAGTTTATATGTTGTGAGAGTGTGAAATGTAAACTCTATTTTATTTCCCTGTAAATGTCAGGAGAGTATAAATCAATAATAGAGTGGTAACTGTGCAATTAACTCATGTCACCCCTGTACCTTCACATTAGCATCACTGAGAATGGTATTACCCTTTCAGTGACCTTACTAAAAGCAATAACATCCTTTTCTGCTGAAGTTAATTTTTTTAAGTGAACTTAATGCTCCTGAAACGTGATAGATTGACAATCCTGTAAAGTGGAGTTCCTTATTTGGTGATTGACTGGGTACTTTGGATAGTATGTAATTCCACAAATTATCTAGTGATACAACCCTGTACCAGAAGGATACGAATGGAGTCTGGTACTTCTTCTTTCACTCATTTCATTGAGATATCACAACTTGGATGTCAGATGTCAGTTTTTGATGCCATAGCTGTCAATTAGCAAGCAGAGTTGGAATTCCAGTTCATTTTCAGGAAGCAACCACACATTACTCTAATCAGTATTGGCAGAAGGTAGATGGCCACCACAGCCGTGCAAGTGAAGGCCATGTATTTCCTAATGATGCAAAGCAGCATCAAATAGCAGTGCAAAAGGCATCTGGAAATCCTTGAAACAAACAAGGAGTTAAATGCAATATAATATCAAGCTGGTAGAAAGATTTTGAAAGCTTTATGCTTACTGGGGAAAACAGAGAAGATTTAGGAAGTGAACAAGTAGGAGATAATTTAATTACTCTCCCAAGTATATTTTCATGTATAAATTTTACACCAGAATATAGTAGTAATCTTATCTGTGTTCATTTACTAAAAATCTGAAAGTTAATGGTTCTCTGGGCCTTGTGACAGTAAATATTTTTACTCGGTTCTTCTCACTGTCATGGATCTCAACCAAAGAGAGGTATGTTTCTCTGCCTTTCTCTCCTGTCTACCAGGAAAATATGCAAATACTTCCCTATCTCAGAGTAGTATAGAATACAAAGAAATATACAAAGATTATGAATTGTTCTGATGGAGTGAGGGAATCGGATATGAAGCTGGGGTGAGACCATGCGAAGATTCACCCTTTAATGGCTGAGAGGTCTTTTCTTAAATGTGGCTGCAGGGAAGCATTAGAAGAGCAATTAAAATGGCACCTTTCTCTTTACAGGTGTACTCCTGAATTTCTGTGTGAACATGTAGGTCTCTTCAATGAAGTGCAGAGGAGAACAGGAGCTGTGTCTATAGTTGTGATCTGCTATGTTGTAGGCTTTTTGTCTGGGTAAGAAATTCCCTTCTCTATGTATTTGGGTTCATACTACAGACCCTGGTGCATTTGGGATGAATTTAGGATTTTGGTGTCCTGCTAGGCTACCCTTCCCAGTGCCCAACTTGTGCTATGAACATGAGAAACTGCAGGAGTTTGCATTTGTCAGGAGGCATACTGGGCCATTGGTACACAGATTTTCATTGCATTGCCTTTCAATTTAGGTGTATGGACACATGCAACTGGCATGAGCCTAACTGCTAGTACATATGTGGAGTGGCTACAGTCTTAAAGCATAGAAAACTGTACTAGATAAACCCTCCTTTTGTTCTCCATCAGTCAGTGATGTAGTTGCAACCAGCAAAGGGCTTTTCCTCTGCATTCCATCCCAAGCAAAGAGTTTTGCTGTGAACATTGTTCTCTACTTTATGCAAGGAGTATGAGGTTTTTGTCTTTCACTTCAGTCTTTTCAGAAGAAAAACATACAACTGATGCAGTCCTTAGCAGAAGCAAATCTGAGACTTGGACCATGTCTATACTGGATCTGGATAAGACAGGAGTCAACAGTCCCTCCTCTTTTCCTGTGGCTGTATGAAAAGGAAACCCAAGAGGTTAGGCTGGAAATGAGCTACTGTGCTATCTGTGTTTTCTACGCTATCCTTTATCTGGACAAGGGGGAGACAAGAGCTAGAGTGTATATTAGACACTCTGCACATAGTCAGAAGTGCTTGTAGTATTCCCATCATGTCCTACTGTTTTCTTTATGGTGAACTGTTCTTTACAGCTCTCTTAGGACTGCGGCTGGTCTTTTGAAATGTGACAGCAGTAAATATTTGTGTGATAGGTTGATTAGATTTTTTAAAATGTTGCAGAAACTTAGACATATCTTTCACTGAGTGTGTTGGAGGGTGTATTTCCAACACCTGAGATAGTTTTTAAATTATTTCCCCTTTGGCTTGGTGAAATATTCTCTTCTGTGGGGTAAATCCAGTTACCAAGATTGCAGAATGCTGCTGTGTCAGGTATACTGATGTTTTCCCTGTGAAATACTTGTCTGGGCTTCCTTCAGGACATTTGCATATATGGCATCTCCTGTTGTTTAAATCCAACCACTCCTCAGTGTACTATCTCATTAATTGTACACTAGAAAAAAGAAAAGGAAGGCACTGTGACCTGTGTATGTTTAGTACTTAGAGAATTAATGAATTGAATCACCCCAGATGTTTCTTCTACATTCTTGAATAGCCCACCAGATCCCATATGCCTGTAGAAATTGCTACAGGGCTCAGGTGTCATTTAATTTATTCTTCTTTATTCAGGAAGTACCTTCAATTAAGGCTTGATGGCAAAATTCTCAATGGCCATAATTAATAAACAAGACCGAGGTAGGACAAGAACCCACATTTATGAGTTTAGAAGAAATCCATGTTGGCGGTGGACATCATGGTGTTTACCCAGTAGCACAAGCTAGTGAACTCAGCTGTCATTGGCAGTACCTCCTGCAGGGATAAAGGTAGTGCTAATTAAAAATCACTGTGCACAAAAGGGCCATTCCTAATGAACATGTACTGATGAGACATTTAGCTGTGTCTCTTGCATCTTCAGATGCATTAAAAGTAGTTTTCACAAGAGATTTCTCTTCTCAGGAAGGATTGTTAATTTTCCTGAAGGATTTTGGTCAGTACTGTTGCTTTCCATGTGGAACAATGCAGTGACAGGAAGAGTATGCTGAAGTATAAAGTGTCTATTAAGAATATAATTTTGTCAAAACCTATTTAGCTTTAGTTTCTGAATGATGTCAGGAGGTCCTCTGGAGATAGGAGAGGAGCTTTTCTTTCCAGCTGGTCATGGGGACTGGAGGTCATGGACCTTTGGAGTTCTCTTGCAACCTAATATACTCTCTGAGTATGTGGTAATTTCCTTCTATGAACTAATATGATAAATCTATATGTGCACAAATGAGTTAATTTAATAAGAAATGTAATGCTGCCAAACTCAATAGTAAAATTTCTTCTGTATTCAAAGGAAACAAAACTACTTTGTGGCAGAATGTGATTTTTTTGCACTAAATACATTACAGAATGTACAAGCAAACACTGCCATACAATCGTAACAATTGTTTATCATAACTCCACCCTGACACATACTGACAACCATGAGCATGCTTTGACTTATGTATCTTCTGAAAATGCTTGCTCTGGTTCAGCACCAGGTCATATTGCAGCCAAAGCATCCTATTAAAGCTTTGTATTTTTTGCTGCAAGTTTGAATCTATTCTCAGAGCAAGACCAGACCTGATCTTGCAACATGTTCTAAGACCCCACATGCCAAAGTGTGCCTGCTGTATTTGTGTAGCTGGAGAGTTGCCAGGCTGCTCAGCTAACACTCTTTCAGAATAGCATGAATGTAATTGTGGGCTTCAGAGAGCCTGTGCATAGAATCATGGAATGGCCTTGGTTGGAAAGCACCTATGAGATTGAGTCCAACCTTCAACCTAACTCTAACAAGAGCCATCACTAAACCATATCTCTGATGTTTATCCATCTTTTAAATGCCTCCAGGGATGGTGCCTCAACCACCTCCCTGGGCAGCCTGATCTAATGCTTAGTAATCCTTTCAGTGTAAAAACTTTCCCTAGTGCCCAGTTTGAACCTCTTCTGGCATAACTTGAGGCCATTTCTTCTTGTCCTGTTGTCAAGTAATTGGGAGAAGAGACTAACATCCACCTCTCTACAGCTTCCTTTCCTGTATTTGTGGAGAACAGTAAGTTCTCCCATCAGCTTTTTTTCTCTAGGTTAAATACAAGCTCCCTCAGCTGCTTCTCATAAGACTTGTCCTCTAGAGCTCTCACTAGCTTGATGAGAAATTGTTATTTGGCTTTGAATAGTTATTTGAGGTATAAGCATACCAGCTGATATTATTTCCATAACCAAATAGGGTTAGACTGCTACCAAAATTCAATGTATTCACTCAGTGCCTGGATGACCCTTTGAAAACGCCAGCTTCCTTCTTTCACTATCTCTGCGCTGTGCTGATGAACATCCAGTGGAATTCTCAGTATAAGGATACCATTAGCCAGAAAAACTGAAGCTGTAAAATGAGTCTGTTTACTACGTTATTTTAGTGTCACAGACAGAACTTCAGGTTTTAACTTTGCAGAAATAGCATGTGTAGCCTGAAAATGTTCCCACCGTTAAAGGAGATCTGTAAAATCATTGTAAAATGAGTACTGTTTTGAAGTTGATCACTTGCATTTCTCACAGTAAACACTAGATGTCCTTGTGGCCTTTTTCTTCTTGCCACGTTAAAACTTAATTACAAAAGAGCCCCTGTGGTGCTCTTGATGACTATAAATAATATCACGCTACGAAATTTCTCTAGAAAAATTAGGCAATATTAGAATGATTGCATCAGAGTCATGTTTACACAATTTGAAATTAGTTCCTGATAACTGCACGCACTGTGTCCTATATAAGATGTAGTAAAAAAAAAAAGTTTTAAAAATATCTTTTTACAAAGAAAAATCCCTTATCACAATGCCAAAGTAATCTTTCCAGAAACATTCTGATGTTGTAAGATAGCTTATTTTAATGAATGAAGATTGCTTCATGTAATGGGAGAATAATCACATATTTATACATTGCTGAATATCTATTATGCTCATGATGAAGAGGCATTTTCTATCTATAAATCTACAAGAAGAATACTATGGGTAATTTTTATCTTCAAGAACAAAATTTACATTAAATATGAGTTCAACATCCTTACATATGTTGCTCTAGGATGAGTTTTGTTTTGTCCTATTTCTAATGTTTACCTTTTTTTTCTGCAACTGTAGCTTCTTCAAGTTTATTTGGAAACCTTGAATCATTGAAAATTATTTTATGGAAATTATTATCTTCCTTACATTTATGTAGAAGAATTAAGGTATTCTTTAATCAAAAAACCAATATTGTTCCAAAATTAGTAGTAACAAAACAGAGCATTAGTCTTTCTGAGTTTAACTTTTTAGCAGGGCCTTTGACTTCCACAGGCTGAATACAGTTCTTATATGTTCTTCTTTCTTCCTGTGCTTTCATTATGTGTGACAGAAAGAAAAAAATATCAATCATCTAGTAAGATGTAACCTTTTATAGGAAATGGCATATCCATTGCCTACAGAATTCCTCGCACTTAAATACAGCAATGATAAAAACAATATATATATATATATGTAAATTGAAAATACCCAATAAGTTATAAAATAACATTTATCTACAGAATTATGGGTCAACATTCTCTTTCTTTCTACATAGGTGTTCCAAAATGCAACCACGTACTATATATTCACAGAAAACCTGTAGACCCTGGGACCGATTAATTTCTTCAATGTTCTCTATATCACTGCACATTCCACAGTTGTTTAATGATGTAAATTATTAAGTTATCTGAAATTCTTTTCAAAAAGTTATCCCTTCTTATGCAGAAAATGAATAAGAATTCACCTTCCATGAGTTCTGTGGATGAAAATTAGTTTAGCTAGAACTTTATTGCTGGGGCAGAGTAAATCCTGGCATTACTATGTGGAGTTAAAACTGCTTTTCTTCCTTAAGCTATTACTGCATACCTATACTAAATGTCATTAAAATGTTAGATCTTTATGTTCTGCCCAAAGATTTGAGGTGTATATTTAAAGCAGTCTTTTGGATTTTAGGCAGATGGCTTGTTCTCCATTTATGTTAGCCTCGAGTGGCAGATCTTCATTGACCATAAATTTCTGGCACTCTTGTAAGTGCAGCTGCTTCATGTTTAATATTTGGATGGCAGAATGCTCAATAGTATTGAAAGCCAAGGAATTGGATTTGCGTTTAATGCACTGCTTGTTACTCTCAAAGAGCTATTTATTTCAGGGAGGATCAACTATGTCTGAAGACTGCTATATCAAAGAGCTGAGAAGGCCTCTGCTGTAGATAGGATGAATCCTTGTTTTAAAATCTTCAGTGCACATGCACTTACCCCAGCTAGTTCCTATTACCTGCTAATGGATTGATTTAGGCCCTTGTATTTGCCTTGCTCTTTAAATGTGTTTGGCAGCTGTAAGCAACGTTCAGTGAGTTTGCAGCGCACTTCAGCTGACAGCCCTCACCTGGTCCATGTTTTGTGTTGACCCTGCTTGCAGCAAGAGGCTGGCCTGGATGTCCTCCTGAGGTTCCTTCTAACCTGAATTATTCTCTGACTCAGGAATTTAATTTGCTTTCCTGACCACAGCTTTTGCGACATTTTATGACTTCCTACCAGTTCCTACCTTTTTAAACTATCTATGATTTTCTGCCTGTTCTGGGATAAGGCAGAAGTTATGGTGTATTTAGTTTCCAAACTATGAAATTGGTCTCTAAGCCTTCATTAATGTTCTGGAATAAAACAGAGTTGGAGCATGGAGTTGAGTACTGGGTCATAAATGTTCTTGCTATTTAACTTTTAGCTAAAAGTTAATAGTTAACTGTCACAGCTTAGACCCTCTCAGCTAGAGATTTGCTTACCAGATAACAGACAGATGCTTAGATATTTTTGCACAAGGTAGCTATTCCCAATAGGCCATTTTCAAAAGGTAACATAGATGTAGCCATCCTGCCCCTGCAGGGGAATGGGATTTTCTGTGGAGACGTGAGCTGGTCAGTATGGCTTTTCTTCAGGCTGAGATTCCCATGGTCTAATTTGTCTATTGGGGTAGATATAATATCATCCCCTGAGGATCACTGTGAAGTGCCTGTGGACCTCAGAGCAGCCACCAGGTTTGATCTCAAGTACAAAATTATTTACAGTCATAAACTTGTATGTGTTGGTAGGAATACTGTCACTGATTGAGAAGTAGTAGGTCTTGCAGATCTTCCATTCATAAACTGGGTTAATTATGCAGGATTTCAGCTGCTGGGTAGTTTTTTCCACAGCATAAATGCTGTGTGGAAGTTAAGTATGTCTAATAACAAAAATAAGCTTAACTGGTTGCGAGTTGAACATAACAAGTGCAATCGTTCCTTCAGGGTCTTTCAGTAGCTGAGTTCAATGAAGGTAGACAATGCTAGAATCTTACCAGAGCTATTGTTACTAAATCTGATCTCTACTTCTCTATTAGGACAGCTGTTTCTAAGACTGGTTTATATTGCTTGAGGAGAAAGCTGTGACAGGCATTACACAGTTAAATCAATCAACTGTTAGATGGTAGAATTGACTCCTTGTTTGCTTACAAGGTCTTAACTTTTCCAACTTAATATTCTTTGGGTAGCTTGTCAACAGATAAGCATTTGTAAAAGAATTTGCTAGATCCTTCATTTTGATCCAGAGTTCTTAAGGACCTTTGGAAAAGGATCAGCATGTCCAGCAACCTCCCATGAGGCAGTATCAGCAAGTCCTTGTATCTCCTGTACTGGAAAGGGTACTGAAAATATAAAGAGTGTCTGACAGTTCAACATCTTTTAACAAGTTGTTTTCTGGAGAGGCATATAACCATATTTTTTTTCTTCTGCATGGCTGACATTTACATGTTTGGCATGCAGTGGTGTTTTTTTTCAAACCACTGACATTGTAATAGTAAAATTAGTAAATTCAGTGTTACAGCCATTGATTCCACATGGAACATCTTGCAGGGTGCCCCTCCTGGAGATTGCAGATTACCAGCACCATCATACTTAATTTTATAAAATGGATTACTTGGGCAGACTTCCTGAGCTTGCAATTTGCTTGTGTAACTAATTTGTAGTGCAGATGACACTTGGTGAGAGTTGAATATGCACATCCTAAGGTGACAGCCTCTATCTCAGTTAAGCTTCTGAAACCATCAGGAAATCAATGTGTTTTTTTTTTTTATCACTGACACCTCACATTTGCATTTTTTGCACTTTTGTTTGCAGTATTTCACCATATGGTCCATATTCCACTTCAGGATCAATTGTGACAGATTTATTATCCTATCCCAGATAGCATACCCAAAGAATGTTCCACTATTAACAATGATCTATATTATAACCACATAGCTCAAAATCACTGAGCATGCAAACCGTCTTAAGGGCATTTCTAGTAAACATTATACCACTCCAGTACTGATGGTGCCAGTAGAAAATTCAAAGTTGATAGGTTAAAAACTGAGAAAACATAATTTTCCATATTAAAAATAGAAAGGTAAGACTTCCACACTGATGTGTGAAGGTAGAGAAATAAATCTCTTGATTCAGAAATTCATCCCAGTTTATATTCTTCTGGTGCAAAATGATGCAGTACAACATACCTGCTTTTCCATTGTCCTTTGTGTTTGTATATGAGATTTCACTTTCATTGTATAAAGAAATATTTTAAATGGTAAATCATCCTGAGCAAATCAAGTTTCAGTAAGTAAAATCATCTGCCTCAGTGTTTCTTGAACTGAAGGAGACAGGTTTAAACAAACCAGTGTGGGAAACCCATATTCAAGTATTACAATCTGAGAAGATACAGCCATTAGCATCATTTTAGTAAAGAGGCTGGGAAACTTCTTTTTGCTCATATAAATCAGTGTAATTTTTGATATTTTGAATTGAGTTGACTTGACTTTTCCAGTTTGATATTCAGTCTTTATCAAATTAACACTCAGACTAGTTCAGAGATCTTACTATCCTGTCTGCTTTGTTTTACTGATTGCTGTATGTACCTTAAAGATCTCACAAGTAAACAAGATTTTCATGTTCCACTCTCCAAGAATCATCTGAGGATATGTGCCATGATGTGTGTCTTCCCAGGGAAGTACCTTTTGGACAGAGCAGGCATACTACTACTTGTTTTTAATTGCATCTTTTAAGCTAGTAACTACAAACATTGAATGACAATATGTTGTCATCTCTTATACATCTAAAGGCTATAAAATACCATAAACAATAAAAAAGACATTTCTTTGTCATATTGAGTCATATTTTTTTAGTCATGATTATTGAAAACCTCCACATCCAGATTATGTTTCCCTGTTCAATGTTTAACATTGAAATTATTAATTTTATGCTCTGTTGCTGTTTGTAGCATTTAGCTTAAAAATGTAGTTTACCTTGTTAATTGTGTAGATGTTATGATTTTTGTCAGAAGCATTTAAATTCTCTAAACTTCAGCTTTTCCCAAGAAAAAATTAGCAAATCTTCTTAAGCATATCTGTGGCAAATGAAGGTCCAGTACCCTCTTATTGCAGAGCAATATAAGTGCATGCCTAGCCATTTCTAATAGGAAGTTCATACATACATAGAATGTAAGGAAAAAAGCTGTACTGTAAAGGAATATTAGTATGGAAGTTAGCAATAAAATTTTCCATCTCTATCACACAATAATAACCTTGTTCTTTTTAATCTAAATGATTTTCTTGATCCATTTCACAAAGCAGCCTCATGAAAAATTCTGTGGGCACAATGGATTTGAGACACTGAGATGAAGGGTACCAAGATGTAGCCAAAGACAAAGAAAAAGGGATAAGAGCTTTTAAAGTATCCACCTCCTGTAGTATCACATACTGGAGTGCTTGAACATACTTCTTTTAAATGCCTTATGATATATGCTTGATATTACAGGTTAAACTGCTTGCGAAGGAAATAATAATCTTTAAGAAAAAGAGCTTGTATTAGGAAACTTGAGTTCCACTATCTTCAGAACGTAGGTACATGGACCATGATGTTGCTTCTCTCTGTAAGAGAAGACACATGCATTTCACTATTTGCCAGGACTCTGGTAAGTCAAATCAGCCCTTTTAACTTCACACAGGAGGTGTCTCAGACAATACTGAGCTACTAGTTTTCTAGGGAGATCTTATAACATGCAAACTTTTCAGTGACAATTCTCACTGTAACTATAAAGAAGACTTGGATGCAAAATTGACTTGAGTAAAAGTACTGATGTCTCTTCTAGTTCTGATGTTTCCTCTTTGATTGTTTTTTTCATCCTTTACCACCTGGAAACCATCTTTACTCTAACTGAGTAAGGAGGATTTAGTGGAGTGTCAGCTCACCAAAAGGGAAGGGGCTAAATACCTATGGTCTGGGTTGCCTTGTGGAAAATGAATTCATTTTTACAGTGAATGTTTTTCACTGTTTCTGAAAGTTTCATGAAGACCAGGTTGGAAGAAAGCAAGTGGGAAAGAAAGTTACAGTGAATGATCTATGCATATTTATTTTATTGCAATATTTGCTTTGCTGTTTCTCATTTCACTGTCACCCTTTGCAGGAATGCTCCCATGATGAGTAGCAGGATATGAATACACTTCTGTTGCCTCTGGATCCTCATATGTTCTTAAGTACCTTTATTGTCCAGTGGGCACTTTTTGAGCCTTTGCTATTGCCATACGGTGTCCTGATTTTGTATTTATGACTTTGACTGACCTGTTTTTCCATGCCTTGCCCCATAAGTCTTTCTAAAATCATCCTGCACCATTGGGTCTCAACTCCTGGCAGCCAGTACTTTAAAGACATCCTGTGTCAGAGGTTGGGCAAAGACCATCACACTTAATGTTTACCAGTGGACAAATCCTTTATGAAAGTTTCCTGGTCCCTTTTTGAAAGCATTTACAATTTTGGACTCCATAACATATTGAGTCATGGTTTAATTCTCTCCTTTATGCAAGCATTTCCTTTTGTTTGTAATTTCTTATCACACTGCTTCCTCTTTGCCTGTCAAAGTTTTAATCATCATTCATTTTTATAGACCTCTGTCACAGCTTTCCTCAACTCTCTTTTCTAAGATGCAGAGTTCTAGTTTACATAATTTGTGTTCAGCTGATCCGCTGATTTTCTAATTTTATTTTCTTTCTGGTTTTCCAGTTCTGATGAAACTTGTTCACGGTGGACATGTTATTCATGATGTTACTCCAATGTAGTCCTAACAAAATAGAATAAGAATATTCTTTGTTACATTTTAAGAGTTGATGAAGAGTTCAGTTGCACATCTGTCTTATATGAAAGCCTTAATGGTGTCATCAGCTGAAGAATGCTCAAATCTATTTTTGAGTATTTTCAAGGTTTATTACCTTGAAAACTGCCTTGATGAATTCTATTTGGTTTGCTCAGATGGACCTTTTAGTACCTCCTCCAAAACTTGCTTGCAGTTTGATAAGCTACACTGGGTGGGTGGATGGATGGATGATTCCATAGGAAGTGATCAATCTATCCTATTATTTTAAACACATTCTTTTAAGTTTATTTAAGTTTATTTCAGCAAACCAGTATGGCAGACTTTTCATAAGATTTTGTCTTTTAATGTTTTTCCTGTTTCCTGAAATGTAACTTCAGTGCTTCTTTTCTTGCAAAACAAATCAACTTTTTGGTAGATTTGCTGTATTTTATTGTAGAAATACTTAACTATAGATACCTCTAAAGATAAATTTTTTTTTAGCCTCAATATGAAGGCCATTCTTCTTCTGGCCAAACAAGTCTTGCCTAGCAGCTTAGACTGAAGTGATCTATGGTAGTCTTTAGGTAGTTGTGCCTCTAAAACACTGACGCATTACAACTGAATCTAGTTTGCAAAACGTTACCCTCTAAGGCATGGGTGATGTTTAAAGCAGAACTTTAATTTCCTTCAATATCTAAAAATAAGCAGAGTCTGGACAATCACCATTGCTTCTAATCCCACTCCAAGAAGGCAGACTCTAATGTTGAGAACTCTGGGGCATGTCACAACTTTCTCACAAACCTAATAATCCACAATGTCAGACAATTTTGACCTTGCATTCATTCAAAAGTGCTGCAGGTGCTCTGTGGCTGTTTTAATTGATGGGCTTACTGGATTTTATCACATGAAATTACAAGCAAGATGGAACTTGTTATGTCTAAAACCGAGGGTAGTTTCACCTAATTTTTTGTATGAGGAGTAAATCTAGTTTAATCTAGTATTTTTTCAGAAATGTCAACTATTTTATTTGATCATACATTATTTTGGGAAGATTTAGACATGATTTTCACAGTCAGTCAACTAGATCTGAATTTCTTATACCTAAAGATTTTCAATCACTCAGCGCAATATCCAGCTGGGACCAGCAATTATTATTAAGAACATCCAGTAAAACAACACCTCCCATTCCTACAAAGACAGAGCAAAAAAGACAATCAACATTTGACCCACTTGCACTTAGCTAATAAAATTCAATACGAAAACACTTTGAATATAAATGGAGTTAAAAATATGCACCTGTGAATTTAGGAGAAGCAAAGTAATGAAAAGTATTTTAAAAAATTCTAGCACCCTGAAAACAAAGAAAAACACTAGGAACTAAGCTCCACAGGTTTCAAACAAGTCCTCAAGACAGTAAGAAAGTGTACTCAGTGTTACAGTTTCTTGTTTATTTTTTCATAGTCTAACTGACCTATAGGGAACTCCCAGGGTATGAAACAGATTCTGCTGCACTTGTTCTTTTATAATCAGGAAAAGAAGCATCATAAAATGCCATAACTCTGTCCTCAGACTGCTCAGAAGTTTGCTGCTCTAATTAAAAAGTGAATGTTCCCAATGTTTTGCCAAATAAAGCTCTTTTATAACAAATAACCTTTTGATGGGGAAACCACACTGTTTGGACACCAAAAAGTAATATTAAGGCTTATCTTGATTCTGTGCCATGGTAAATACAGGCCAGAGCTTCTTGCCTTTCCTCTCTTTACTGAGGAATCAAAACAGACGTATTTCAGCAAACAGCTTGTACAAATATTCTACTGTAAATGTAACTACAGTTTGTAGTGACAAATTCTCTTCTAATGACATTTTTGGAAGGATTACACACATTCTAACATTAGACTAACATTCTATAGGATAAGACTGTGTCACTTCTCTATTGTGAACATAAACTTGCACTGCTGTTGTTTAACACCCCAGAAAAGCTCCTTTTTGTCCAACTTTTTTGGGCCATATTCTTCTGCCTTTTTTTTTTTTTTTACTTGTTTGGGGGTTTTTGGTTTTGTTTTTTGGGGTTTTTTGTTCGATTTTTAAAGTTTGAGGCTATTCAAGAAAGTTACATTTGAACTAGGGAGCTCAGAAAACTCAGTAACTATAAGGCATTTTGATGACACAGAAAATTGAGATGTTATAGTTGAGGGCTCAGTCCTACTCTTACTAATTCAACACTCAGTTAAGTGCAGTGTCAGTCCATAAACAGAAATGTCTATACAGAGATGAGGCCTCCACCATCTCTTTGTTCAACCTATTCTAGTGTTCAGCTACATCAGTATACTCAGAGCACTATCCAACCTGGCCTTGACTGTTTCCAGGGATGGGGCATCCAACACCTCTTTGCACTTCTTTTATTTTTAGTGTGAATCCACCCTCTTTTAGTTTAAAACCAGTACTCCTAGTTCTATTGAAAAGCCTCTAACTATTCTCATCTTTTTTATAAGTCTTCTTTAAGGACTGAAAGGCCAAAACCAGGTTTCACTGGAGACCTTGTATTCTTGACCCAAAACAACTCCAACTCTCTCAGACTTTTCTCACAGTCTAAATCCATATAACTTAACATGTAGTGGTGCAGCATCTTGCTTGAATATTTTTAGTCAGTATTCTCAAATTAATTGGTTTGATTGAGTTTTCTTCTGAATATTGAACTTTTGTAAGTAAATTAGCCAAATGCAAAGTCATCTTGACAGGATGCTGAAGGTCTCTTTGTGGTTACCAGAAACTAGGAACAGATATAACATTGTGAGTGACATTTAGAGGATTTCAGATTTTCCTCTTGAGTTTAAAAAAGGGAGCTAGGCTGCTAGGCACTAATAAAAAAAATATCACCAGAATCAGTGAGGTAACCCCAGATCTGGGGTTTGTCAGCAGCTCACAATGCTTATCACCTGCTGAGGGGCATTGTTTTTTATGTGTCAAGGTCCATGTGTCTGTGACACTTGCAGGCATG
Source organism: Turnix velox (assembly GCA_013400935.1). Classification (NCBI taxonomy): domain Eukaryota; kingdom Metazoa; phylum Chordata; class Aves; order Charadriiformes; family Turnicidae; genus Turnix; species Turnix velox. The sequence goes on along the minus strand of VZTY01025834.1, from coordinate 186,664 downwards.
TAGCATTATTCCTAGAAACTGGAAAACAGTGGGTAGCATCACAATTGATGTTGATTTGTCAACCTAGTAGATACACAGCAAAAGGGAAAAGGTTAAGACAGCAAATATATTGGTATCCATACATCTTTGTATGCTACTTTATTTCACATGGTGTGTTAAACATTAAACTTCTAATGTCTTATTTCCATGACAAGACAAGAATTGCAAACAGCGCAGAACTGCAGGTAATCCATTTTTCTGACAAGTTTTCAGTGGAATGAGGAATAGCAATTACTGTGTTCTTGTTGTCCTCCATAGATGTTATACTCAGGGCAATCTGTTCAGTTATTTTTAAAGAGAATTATATTTCATACAAGTGCATGTTCTTGAGCAGACCAGTTATCTGTGCTGGCTACTTCCAAAAATAAATGTAAATTATTCTTGCTCAGACAGTTCAAGAAATGCATGTCAACAGTGAATAATAGGAGTATTTATGAAACATCTAAATGCTTCAGAAAAATTAAAGTAATTCTGTAAATTCTGGTTATTCAGATTCTATTTTGATGTGCATGAGCATTACTATACAGTAAGGCTTTTATAATGCATATTTTTTTAATGAATAGTCGAATATATATATGAAGCATAATGAGTGCTCTTGGGAACAGTATTACCTAAATCTAATTTGCTAACATGCCATCATAAGGTCAAGTAAGTCTTTAAAGAACAGAACTCTAGTAACCTGAGATCAGAGACTTCCTGATTTTTCTTCAGCTTTGTACCACTGCATATTCATGCACATTTGCATCAGAAAAGTAAATGGTTTTGATAATAATTTGCGAGGCTTTAAGACCTGCTGTTGCCATTGTCTGAAACTATTAAGCAATATGCATTTCTTTCAGTATGACCCTTGTTTTATCTTTGTCCTTCACAGGAAAATAATTTCAAGGCTTAGAGGAAGACAAAGAAAAGAAATTCTATAAACTATTAGGTCTCACTTGTGATTGCACTTCTTTACTGCCACTTCTATAAAAGATTATTCATAAAGCTCAACTCATTTAAGTAGCTTCCTCATTGCCTTCAGTTGCAATCACTGTTCATTTGAGTTCATGTGCTACTTTTAGAACAAGAGGATACTGGCACCTATCACATTAGTGGTGGCTGTTCTGCACAGTGGCAATGTTTTGAGAGAATTGATTTTTTCTCTGTATTATGAGATTTTTAACTTCAGAAAACAAAACAGTGAAATCTGGTTTTTTTATTTCTTGTATTTTTTGATGAACAAGTCACTTGGTAAAGTCTGGGAAATTCTTGTTTGGAAAGCATTAAGGAATCTAGGCCAAAAGTCCTAAAACGCATGTGGAATTTTCCATACAATACCTCAGAGGTTTGTAGTGCAAATTAAGAGTTGAAAAGTGAGCATTGAGGTAAAGATTGTAATTATATAGATATACTCCATCATAAAATACTGATCTCACAACTCAGAATTATGTTGAAAATATGCTGAGGTGACTAGAATCTAAAAATAAGACAACAATAAAAGTTTACAGTTTGGGATTAGGAATGATTCCAGGTTGTGACAGTGAAGAGAAAGAATAGGTCCAGTGTCTTACTGTGGACCCAGTTTCAGGAGAAAGTTTTTTTTAGTCCTAATGTCGCATAGCACAATGGATTTATTCTGGTTTATCTGGAATACACTGAGCAAATATTTGCCACTCACAGCTCTTTTGAATATGCCATTTGTGGATAGCTTTGAACATCAACTTCATGGTTTTCAATAATTTTTATTTATTTTAGATGGTCCAGGTGAGGCTAAATTCTCACTCTGCTTGGCACTCAACAGACAAATAGCAAAATATATTATGTTCCTCAGGGAACTTGCAATTTGAGCAGCAGAGACAGAGGAAAGAGGCCAAAATAATCTAACCTTATTTTACAGAAGAGGAATGTATGACAGATATTCCTGAAAGTGATAATTTTTTTATTTGGTTCTCACAAGTTACATTTTGACCATGATGAAAAATATTTCTATTCATATAACTCTAGACAAACACTTAATTTTCCTGAACTATAGAGAAATAATTTCAAACTAATATTGTGAGTTATTAGTTTATGTAATATTCTTAAAAGTAGTAATATATTATATTTTATATTTAGAATTTATAAATTGCATTTATAAACACAAGACACTTTTTCTTTAATTTGATTAGAGTTTTTAGAAGTAAATATTTCTTAGAATAAGAATTTACTGCACAAAAGAGAGTTAAATTTTTTAAGTTATGCAATAGTTGCTAGGTTTTGGGTTTGTTACTTTGTGCACTCTCTCTTTGATAAAGTCTTTAATTATTTGAGATCTAATTCCTGAAACATACAGATGTTTTCTTGGCAGGTGTTCAATGTATTAATATCAGGAATTGCAATTAATCATAATTTCGGTTCCTGTGTGTAACTAAAAAAGATTTGCTGCATGTATAAGACTGCTCCAACTGTTGGTCTGGCTTTTGAATCCAATCCAAAATTGACTGGATGGATTTAATATTCATAATCAAATCCCAGCATTGAAATTTATTGTGAGAATTTATAAGTAGAGGTATACAATTCTGGACATAAATAGAAAAAATTACCACAGCTTAGCAATATTTAGTAAACCATTCTGAATAATTTTCTCTCCTGACTTCTCACATCTCAATCCAAAATACAGTTAGCACCATAATTATTTCATTATGCGTCTAAGGACACCATGCTTGAATACTTAAAAGCCTTATGAAAAGCACACTAAAAAATGAATGATAGATTTTTCATTGGCTTTGGTGACCTTCACCTAAGTTCCAAGATCATGCTCACTCTCCACATATTTGTGAGTGAGCCCAGGCTCATCTACTTGGGTGTTTTATTGAAGACTTCACAACATCTGGTATAAAATGTTGGCCTTGCTTGACATGCAAAGATATTTCTTAGGCTATGTTTAAAGTGTATAATATATATATACACATGCATACATATGTATGAAAGCCAAAATATATACAAATAGTTAGCTGTATAAAAAATCCTTTCATGATGAAAGAACAGTTTGTATTTGGATGGGAAGTGTCACCTGAAAACATATGTCTGGCCAATGCTTTCCTTAAAAATACTTCTGAAAGACTTGGTTTCATTAAATCAGCCATTGTGGAACTAGGTGAAATGCTGAGATTATAGTGGTGGTTGATAGCTGTAGGGTTTCTACAATTATTATTATCTTTTGAAGCAATAAAATAGGACATTTAGAAAGGTATTTTTAAAATGCTGTTTCACTAACTCAACAATTTAAAAAAACGAAAGTATTGTCCTGGCAGTCCCCATGTCTTTAGTCTTTAAGTATTTACCCAAGAAGTTGCCAAGCAAGGTTGTGGATGCTGCATCCCTGAAAGTGTTCAAGGCCAGGCTGAATGGGCTTTGAGCAACCTTGGTCTAGTGGGAGGTGTCTGTGCTTATGGGAGGGGAGTTGGAACTAGATTTTTAAGGTCTCTTCTAACCTGAACCATTCTATGATTCTGCAATAACATTTATGTGCAGGAGTTGTTTATAAATGAACATGTCAACCACTAGCTGTCTATAAATGGTACAAAAACTATTGTAATTGTCATGAAGGTTGTCAGAAACCTTGGTGAAATAACATGACATTTGATTTTTCTCTTGATTTTGCTATCAGCCACGTAACCTCTTCTAGCAAATGTTACACACATGGAAATTCTCCCAGCACATACTCATGGTGTGGATTCTGTGTCATGGCTGTCAGGGCAAGCTGGGCTTTGCTGTGCACTGGATTTCTGTCTGCTGTGGAGGAGCAGGGAAGCCAGCAAAGTCTCACTCTCAAAAGAAAAGCAAGAATGCTCAATGAGCAGCCTTCCCTCAGGCATTACGTGTCACCAGATCTGATATGTGGTATATTTCTCAGGGCAAACTTTAAAAAGTTTGAATTATATCATACATTAAGACCAAATTAGAGAAACAATTAATACCCTTTAGCATTTGCATGCATGTAGAGAGTTTGGGTTCTAGAGAGGAAAAATATGTTTCAATGCTGGAAGAACCCCACCATGTGCTGTAAAATATAACTGAAAATTAAGTTTTCCGGATACTTCTGGATGTACTTCACTTTATTACAGTCCAGCAATCAAAGGGTGAAAAGCCTGAGAATTGAGAAGGAAGAATTTTACTATTATTATAATAAAATAATTACAGCCATTTTAACTTTAAGCTTTGAATTTCTCATGTTTAGAGCTCATTTGTGTCCATTTTAATGGTCTGATTTACCTTCAAATGTGAGCAGCAATCCATGTGAGATTTTTCTGGAACACTTTGAAGTCCCAGATTTGAAAGTGCTTTCCTTGCCAGTTATCTGAGGTGAGAATCAGGTCAGCTGTATTGTTTAAACAGCTTTAGTCTGAAAAAGAACAGTTTGGTTAAACAACAACAAAAAAAGATGACATTTTTACCATTTAAAATGTGAATACTTCTTAGAAACCATCGTCATTCAAGAAAAAAATTACCTTGTGTCTCTGATACTTGCCACATAACCTTAGTAAGGACACCATTAGATCATTCCTGACAAAACACAGCTTATTATTCTTGTTATAAATTTTTTACTAGGTGCCAGCATTGTCTGCTCCACAGAATCAAGAAGAGATGAAGACCTAACTCTGGCCATGAAGATTTTACAGTCTTAAAGTCTAAATATGTAGATTAGATAAATCTATCCCAAAATGCATAGGGTTATCTATGGGAGAGACCTACAAAAGTATGCTGCTTTATTCATTTTGGTTCATAATAATATTCTTTATTGAATGAATTAGCATTAGTGGACAGAACAAGTTAATTTTAAGAGTTATTTTAATTAACATGAATAGTACATGGGGCCAATTCCAGGATGGACAGGTACATAGAGTCTATGCAAAAGAAACCCAGAGGTTATGACATGTCATAATGGGATGACAAAGAAGAACAAAGGATAGGCCAAGGACAGAACTTCAAGCTTGACGTAAAAGGTAAAAAAGCCAAGGAAGAGAATTAGACAGGAGACTGATGCAGATCTTAAACAAATAAAACATCTGCACAGAGTGAGGTACATTATTTTAAATTATGTGCTAGCAAAACTTCCAATATGTTTTGATTGTCTTTTGAAAATTCAAGCTTATCTAAGGAAGTAAAACAGCAAAATAGCATGTAGTTGTGGATATATTAGTAGGTGAAGTGTACTTTCAACGAAGTAATAATATAGTTGCAGACTGTATCTGGGAAAATATGCCAGAAATTCCAGTTTCCAACCATAATCTTCCTAAAGCAGTACTAAATATAACTGGAAAATTTTTTTTCTTGTTTATTTCTTCTTATGGGCTTCTGTTACTTCGGGTCTGTGATGTCTTCTGTCCTCAAATGCCTCAAAGAGTTGTGGATTAATCCACCTTAAATTAATTTTTCACTTTGATACATTGGATAAAAGCTACTATTCCAATTAAAAAATCTGTTCCACTGAGTTACACTAATGGGTAATTAGCTATTATCAGATATTTCAAGCTTAAATAATTAATACAGGCTTTGAAAGACTATGGGTGAATGGTCAAATAAAGCATATTAAATTAAGACAACAATCAGTAATTCTAACTATTATAAAGTATAGGACTTGATTCTGTCATGTATTAAATTTCTGTGGTATGACTTAAGCATCTGTTTTAGAAAACAGCATATTCCCTGGCTATTAATAAAGCTGGGGCCACTTTAATTGTTTTCGAATGTCAGTGTTGTGTTACCCAGTGCCTGCTGTGTTACATTCAGTTCATTTTTAGGCACAAGATCACAAAAAAAAATTCACTGAAACCCACAGGGAAAATGGATGTTCAGGTTGAACCTTTGTCCTTAAACTATACTTTAAAATTCAATCACCAGAAAAAAAAAAAAAAGGTAGCCTAAAGTGAAACAACAAATTTCTCAGTGGTTCCTTGGGACCACATGGAGTAACACCACCACTTGTGTTCTTAAGGGTGACCTTAAGAGCATTTTGCCAAATTTAAAATCCAAAGCAGTTCACCTTCAGTCTTTCAGTTCTTTTGTCATGCCTCTAGTTTGTCAAAGAACCAATTCTAAGAATACATCTCAATAGGATGTAGACATAAATTCTAATGGAGAGTGAAACCAATTCTAAAACTCTGCCCTTTCTAGCCCCACACAAGATTTGTAACCTCGGTTTTACAAGATGCTTTCTAGTTCTTGGACAACTTCAGTGTCAGGAAAACCTTAAATTATCAGACTAATTAAATTAGTTATATTTGGGTGAACCAGGCAAGTTTTCTGGGTTGAGTAACCTAAAAGGAGTTATACCACATTTGCTGTATGTGTTATGTGAATATCACAGCCTTGTTTTGCAGATTTTGCATATAGATACAAATGTATGCATGCACGTATCCAAAACGTCCATACTCTTTCAAACAGGATGCTAGGACAGTTGTAGTGTCTTCTTTTCTTGTATGATTTTAATTCTTTCCACTGACAGTTGTTGAAATCTGAGATGGCTAATTCTCCTTTGTTAGCTCCAAAGTAACCGTATCACCAATAGTCTAGTTTATGAAGGTAGCATGCTGTTGCCATATACCTTTGTTGCCTTAAAATGGGTTCCTTAGTGTGATCTGTGGTCACTGATCTTAGATGCTAGTTACAAAGCTGCACTTTGCTGTAGCTTTTAGTAAGATATATAACATTTATTAGCTGTTTCTAAAATCATCCATTAGTACTAGATGGCATTTGACTATCTACATCTGTGAAATTTCCTTTAGAAGAGTATTAAGTTGACCTGCTCTGTAAGAAAATGGGACCTGGAGTACTACATCCAGCTCTAAAGCCCCCACCACAGGGACATGGAACTACTGCAGAGGGTCCAGAGAAGGGCCGTGAGGATGATGCAAGGGCTGGAGCACCTCTCCTATGAGGATAGACTGGGAGAGCTGGAGGTGTTCAGCCTGGAGAAGAGGAGGCTTTCTCCTCAAGTACCTGAAGGTGCACTACAGGAAAGCTGGAGAGGGAGTATTTGCCTGGGTATGTAGTGACAGGACAAAGGGCAGGGGTTTTAAACTAAAACAGGGTAGATTTATCTTAGACATTAGGAAAAAGTTCTTCACCATTAGGGTCATGAGGCACTGGAACAGATTCCCAGAGGGATGGTGGAGGCCCCATTCCTGGAAACATTCAAGGTCAGACTTGATGAGGCTCTGAGCAACCTGATCTAGTGCAGGATGTCCCTGCTCACTGCAGGGAGTTTGGACTAGATGGCCTTTGAAGGTCCTTTCCAACCCTATGTTGATGAAAGGGATAATTGTAACTTCAAATCAAAATTTTGGGTTTTGGTTTCCTAAGGTTAAACAGAACAGCTTAGGTAGCCGAGTGCACACAGATTTCTGTTGTTCCAAGGTGAATATTTGTTAACTCTGAGGAATCAGCCTATTAAAATTATCATGGGAGAACTTAATAATGAGAACATTTTGATGTATCTTCAGGGTATGCTTTATGAGTTTTATACTAAAAGTAAATGTTAACATCTATGATTTTGTTATTAGAATACCAACTATTACTGGTATTTTATTGATCTTGGCTTAGTAATCTATCTCCCAAAACTATTATTTCTTCCTTATGTTTTAATATTTTTTCAACATTTGTACTTTGCTGTACCTCAAAAGACAGAGAAAATTTGCACTAGTGGACAAAAAAATCTTCTCTTCACTATACTTATCATAACGACAGAACCTGTCAGATTTTATATGGTATCTGTTAATAGCTTGGATTAGTTTATAATCATAGTAATCTAGGTTGGAAGGGACCTTTCAGATCACTGAGTCCAACCATCAGCCCAACTCTGACAAGCTGGGCAGGAACAGGGACTTGAGCACAAGAGCTTCTTATGTATTGGTAAGAGGCATGAAGTATGTGGTAAAGTGGAATATAAGCACAAAGTTGTTGCAAAGTGAATCACAGAGTCTTTAGGATTAGATGCAAAACACTGCATATGCAAGTGCATCAAGGGGACAGTGCTGTAATAAGTTAATTGTTCACACTCTACTGCTCTTAGGCATCAACGCTCATTTTCTCCTACAGTTTGTGTTAATTTTACCCACCATCCTCAAGAAATGAACTAGAGCAGAAAATATATTGATATGCTTACCCATTAAAAACTAACCAAACAACCCCCACAAGGTTTCCTTAGACCGAGGAAGCAAAAGCATATGCTGTCTAGTGGTAGAATGGCAAAAGCTTCAGTTCATGTAATTGAAAAGGGAGTGGACTTGAACACCTTCTAGGTGCCTGGATTATATTACCCCAAGACATTTTTGATAATGTAATTGGGTTGAGTGCTGTGCATTCCAAAAGCAAAATAAATTACTATGTTAGTTGTTTTCATGATGACCAGGGACCAGTCATTTCTAGTGGGGATAGTTTCTTCTACCCAGAAAAAGTAGGAATTGCTTTAGAGGCTTTAAAATTATCCTCAATTTCCCTTCAGTTTTGTGACAGAATTTTAACAAGTTGCTTCCAGGAACCCTTGAGAGCTTCCTTCAGCATCTCACTCTGTTAAAACTTTAGACATATCCCTGCAAGTACTATGGAATTTAAAATACAGTTATATGTATCTTAAAATTGGCCTTGGTACATCACCACTATTAAAATTTCTATTAGTTTTTTATTACATGTAATTCCCCTGTAGCACCATGGAGTTGCCTAATAACGAATGTACTCTGCTCTATTATAGGTTGCATGGGACCAAGCTGAGAACAGTAATGTAATGTAAAATTCTCTCTTCAGTTGGTTGTAACTTTTGAGAAAGCTTTTTTTTTTATTTGTTGCTATTGTCAGTTTTACTTAAATTTTCACCCTGGTCTCCATCATATTTAATAGACACATTTTTGTTAACTGTCCCAGCTTTAATGTAATGGATAAAAGACCTCTGTGAAAGTTGCAGGTACTTGTTTATGTTGAACTCTGAAGCTTGGAGTTTCCCATCAGAGCATATAAATTCTTCCTCCTCAAGTCCACTGTCTTCCATGACTTGCAGGTAAAGCATGGCTTATTTAGAGCCCAAACCAGCCCATGAACTCCTTAGCTTAGTCTCTTAGGACAGAGAATTTCCATCATGTTTTTGTGCAGCTACACTTTCAGAGGGAAATGATACAGATGGTGTGAGGAGAAATCCTTTGTAGACAGTGGTATGTTCATGGTATTCTGTAGAAGTCTACAGAGATCCCATGTTCCTGAGATATGAATTTTGCTGTCTATTCTCCTCGATGTTCAGTATAGTGTAAGAACAAATTTGCACAGAGTAATTTTTACGGTTACAAACTAGCACCAAAAACCTCTGGTGCATTCTTTCAATTTAATGCAGGAACAGAACTCAATGTTTTGTTTATGAAAGCTGGATTATTGTAGAAATCCCCTTGTGTTTCTTTGTAACTCTAATAAATATGTGGAGCCTAGTACAGAAGGAATATCACACTGGTTCTGGTGAGGTTGAATTTGGCGAGCAGGAAGAAAGGGTCTACAGCACAGACTGAATACAATTAGAGAAGAAAAATACCCAAAGAAAAGACATTGTAGGGAGAAAAGTTATATACTGAACAAAGGCCCTTGATGATTGTTTAAAGTCTTGTAAAAGAAAATTCATTGTTACACTGGAAAATAAAACACAGGTTTATGACATTGGCGCAATAATCTTTCTGTGGGTAAAGGAATTTCCGACTATTGTAAATTGGGAGGTTGAGACAAAAAAAAAGGTTTCCAAAGCTCACAAGTTTCAGTGTTGTTAAAAATACAGTATTTTTAAAGCAGATATAAAAGATTGGGTATGCGAGTGGATCAAAAAGTGGCTAACAAAGCAATTATAGTTTGGCTGAAGGATTTGAAGGATGAAGAGAGAGTTCTTACTGAAGCTTGAAATAAAACAAAGAGGAAATCAAATGTAGAGGAAATCAGATATTATTTTTTCCTGATCTCTTGCCAAACGCCCCATTGAAGAGTCAGGCCTTCATTGCAGTAAAAAAATCTTTTGCCAAAAATGTGGAGGTGGCTATCTTTCTTCCCAGCCAAGCTGGCTATGAATTATGAAAATAAAACTTATATCGACTGGGACCCCCAGTCTTCTGTCAAACTGTTGCAACATGTTGAAAGTGACTTAATTCAGGAAGATCTGGATCCTACTAGCTCAGGCTCAGAGGGAATTTGAGGACTTTATGGTTCCTTTTTTTCTATCAAGTTTTATAGCACACATTTGTAGTAAAATAACGTTGTTTGAAGTTTGTATGTTTCATGGGAGTGGTGCCTTGAAGAAGTTATTTCAGTTAAATGGCACCAGATGGAGTGTTTAGTTTGTGACAGGATTCCAGTGTTTAGTTTGAAATTAAGTTCTTTATTTGTCGGCTTTATGGTATCAACAGCTATTCTGCTGGCATATGCTGGCATATTCTTGTCCTGCCCCTCAGAAAAATTCCATAAAATGTATCTTGTATTTATTTGGGAAAAATAATGCTGTGCTTAAATATTAACATAGAGGACTTTTTTCACTATGAGGGCTCATTACCCTTATTTCAGGGTATGAATTATCTTTTTAATTCAATAATATATCTTGGCTGCTTTTTTACTATATGACAAACCCCAATGGTACATAGATAGGAAAAAATAAATATTCAAAAGCAACAATGATAATTAATACTTAGTGTGAGAATAAAAAAAATGTCTGTGCTAATATGAGGAGCCAGTACCCTCTTCCTTTATGCTGGTGTCGTCTATATTTCAGAAGCTCCAGTCAGTAGCAAAAATAAAGTCTCAAAGGAAAGAGTGATCATCACTGATAAATGTCAGGGCAATGAGTTTGCTACTAATTGCACCATTGACTTTTAACAACTCTCCATCCAAAAGTAATGGGGGAGAGAGAGAAGGCAACTGTGGAGTAGAAATTGCCAGATAAAAAATGACATGAAATAGATGTCACAAACATTTTAGGAGAGAGAAGTCACCTCAGTCAGGGGGAAACCTTCAGATACAGAAAGCACAGCAGTAAGAATGAGTGTGTTAGTGATTTTATCTTCCTTGAAGGAGACTGGGATCCTCATCCCATATTTTGTTAGTTGTGGCAAAGACTCTAAATTGGGAAGATAAACATGTGGGAGATTTTATCTTCCCTAGAAAAAACTGACAGAATCCAAGGACTTTAAACAGGAAGAAAGACTCTGAGAAGGAGACTGAGATCAAGTCTCTCATTTTTTAGTATTCCAATAGTACCTTGGTTTTCAAACAGAAACATTTCGAGAGCAGAGAAAACTCAGGAATATGCAATTTTGTTGACAAATTTACATTCTAAACACTTATACTATCTAGGATTAGAGTGATTGTGCTCAAGAAAAGGAGAAAAAATGAAGGGATAAGTAAAGAAACATGTTAAACTTTCACATAATCTCCCATGGCTAATATAAAAGCAAGTCTAGTCACACGAGGTGAATCACCACTATTGTGTGAGCAGATAGAAAGAGTTTGATAGAAAAGATGATGTGAAAGTTAGAGAAATCTTGTCTCTTGCTTTGGGATCTTGAAGAGTTATGATTATAGCACAGTTCATTCCAAGAACAGATCCATACTGTAAGAGGCCACATCACAGAGAACATTTAGTTTCTTAGACACATGGGAGATCTTCTGGTGAATCTAGGTTGTGTGCCTAAATTACTTTTAAAACTGAGACGTGACCTAGAAGGCACTTAGACATTCCTCAGAGTTTTTCTCCAAGTCACTCGTGTCTTTTAAAAGGAAAAGTAATATCTTGATTTGCAACCAGAAACATTTTGAGAGCAGAGGAAATTCTGGAATATGCATACTCCCCGAAAGCAGAATTCTTCAGCAGCAAAACCACAGACTTCTGCCAGAGCTCAGTTCAGGTTTCCAAATGACTTGAGGTGTGGCACACTGCAAAAAGTAAGATTTATAGGAATTCCTCCACACATTTTAAATATATGACTGAATTGTAGGAATATCTAACTTATGCCTTCTCTTTTGGGAACAGATATGTTAAAGAGACAATGTCATGCCTTCATACTTTTCTTTTTCTCCCAGTGTAATAGTTTGAAATATATCTATTATCATTAACTGCTTAGTTATAATTTTCCAATGAGGTATTAATTTTCACATCTCTTTTGACTGTAGAGGAAATAATTACACTGTCTTTGAAAATTTGAATAAATAAATGCTGTTACGGACTAACAAGAAAAACAAAAAAAAAATAAACTTTATGAAAGAATCACTACTGCCATAGTCTCTTACAAAAAAGTCAGGTAAATAATCACACTTCTTACAAGGAAATAAAACTTAGACCTTTCTAATTTCCCCAACCTCAATTTTTTAATTTTATTTTCCTGCAAAAGCCAAGGCAAATCTGTAATTTTTTGCACTGGTTTTCCCCACAGGTCTCCAAAAATCAGACTAAAATAATTAACCAATCAATTAACCAAAAAACCCAACCCAACAAACACCACAGAAAAACCCAAGCTGATGAAAACCCATGAAAGCCCAACAAAGAAAACCTTGGGTTTCAGTAATCACATTTAGGCAAAGTTCTCATATTGAATATAGGTGATTAATTTGCTGATTCTCCTCCCAGCATGTCTTGGTCCTTTGCTTTTTCTTTTGAAGAGTTTGGTTTTGTTGAAGCATAAAGAAATCCTTATTCACTGAAATGTTATGCATTTCTATGGATGTAGCTATAAAATAGCTCAGGAAATACCCATTCTTGAATCAGTGATCACCACAAGTGTTCATTGCACTGATCACATTTAGCAACATGACTGATGCAACATTGCTTGCCTCTACTATGCCTGCTTGTGGATGCTGTTTGCTCTCCAGCTCATGAATGCACAGACAACTTTCCCTTTCAGTCACAATCACACAGCATTTGTTTGAATAATCTAGTCCACACTCTACATCTGGAAGACCGTTTAGATCAATCGCATTGTAATGCTTCCAGTTATTCTAAGAGGGAGAAGAGTTAACTTTTCCTAAAAGGGCTAACTGCATGTGAACATTATATCCACATATGTAGCTTATTTTTAAAATATTATTGTGGATTTCGCTACTATTAATTCAGCTTTTTAATTTTCATTTTGTCAATCCCATCATATTGCGCTTCCTACCTTTTGGTTAGGCCTGCATTCATGAGTCCTACAGTCTTTTCATCTTTTTGTATCTTCCAAAATTGTGAAATACTCAAGGTTTACATTTGAGAAACAATTTTTCATATATTGGTGATGCAACGAAACCCTCAGAAAAGTTCTTTACTGCCAAGTCCATTACACACTTTTACTAGCTCTTAGACAATGATAGTTCATACAAAACCATATATATTTATGTATATAAATACATATATCATGTGCATATAAATGAGACAGTGGAAGTGGAACAAATAACACTGCTTACTCTTTACTATTTCATCCTTAAATAGCTCAGCTGTTTTCCCTTTTTCCTTGTAAGTAATCACCTTTTCCATCTGAAACAAATTAACTCCTGGGGAGGATATGTTCTAAGAGCTTTCATATGGTCCTTGTTACCAGGGAAACTACTTCTTTTGTCAGTATGTGTTCTGAAGCTTACAGACAGTATAGATTGCTTTGTAACATTAGATGACAAGAGACAGCAAGGGCCAACCAATTTTGCATATGGTTTCTGAGCAAAAAAAAAAAAAGTAAATAGAGACTCTCATAGCATTGGCCAGCCATCTCTTCAAAACAGGCGTGCAAAATATTGTGGTTTATGTGTGTGTTCAGATCACTGTAGGTTGGTGAAACAAATACTGTCCTGGGGTGGAATGGGCTGGCGGGATCTCTTCAAAACCATCCATTGCTGCTGGGGTGTGCTCTGCTGGGGGATGGCATATGCAGGGTGTTACAGGCCTCAGGTTAAGAGTGCTGGAATAACCTGCTAGAGGAAATAACTTCTTGAGCAGGTTCTTCCTGGGTAGGTGCTTCTCATCTTGGAAGTGACTTGTAATTTTTATTTAATTTTTGTCACTATGCTATGTGTACTTTTATGGCAGTAAGAGCTACTGCTTCTTAATGGGATATAGTAGCAGAGTGCCAATTGCACCAGTGAAGAAAGGGTTTTTTTATGTATGGTCTGCTTTTTTATTTTGAGCAAAGAAAGCCAACAGGTACCAGAGAGCTATGATTGTACCTAATAATATTACTACTGTTTCAGAGGTTTCTCTGATTTACATTTTTGATCTGTAATATGTTCAATAACAACACTGGACTGAGAAAGGGATATGTATTTTAAATGACTAGCAAACAGAGTTGAGCCACAATGAGAAACAATGTGCTATTAATGGTTTCTTAACATCTCAGCAAGGGTTTTGTTTTCAAAAGTCTTTGAATAAGAAGGCTCAATGTATGTTGTATGATTTTACCAGTTTGCTTTCTTAACCACATTTCTTTGTCTAGAATATTGTCCAGTGGATCTGGTTTGTTTTAGAAGTGAAGAAAGAATAGATTAATGGATCTAGATATTTGAAAAAAAAAAATTAAAATAATGAAAAAAAATTGAATAAAAATCATCTGGATAATCCATTTTCATTCTTTCAAAGACTAAAATAATAAAACCAGGAACACTGGCTACAGAAGTGAGAGTATCAGCTTAGTTTTAATCACAGTCATTCCACCACTGTTGCAATTGTCCTGACAAGTTGAAGGTCAGTCTTTCTTGAGAGCCATCTATGAGTATAATTGATGTTTCAGTCAGCAGCACCTAACCATGGACATTGGTTATGAGAACAGGTCAGAAAAAAACGTGATACATTGACAATGCACACCAAACAGTATTTGGAAAGAATCTGTGCTATTAATCTGAGCAAATCACAAGCTGAATTCAATCAAGAATGACAGACAGCAAGCCAAGTGAAATAACTGTGATTACAGATAAAGGAAATTGTTATAGCCACTGCTCTTATTTATATGGTATCAGATTCCTTAAATGCTAATGCAAAGGTGAAGTTGTTTGCATAGGAGTATACCATCTAGCCAAAGGTTTGATGCATATGATGGGAGTTAGTCCAAGAAAACCAGTGCAACCAGATGGCAAATTTATCAATACATTTCATATAATGGGGCACAAGTAATTTTCATGCAATTGCATGTGATTTTCAACACATAATAATATTCTTTATCAGGTTTATGTTTCTCAAAGGTGCATTCAGTGAGTCAAATGGAGCAAAAATATGGACGTGTGCATACATTTCATAGCCATATATAAGAAGAATTTTAGATAAATTAGATAAACTCTCATTTGCATCTAATTTCAATGGAGCATAAACATATGCTTCAGTGCTTCATGAAAATAGACATTATCCAACTTTCTGCTAAAATAACAGATATGTGGAGAATAAAACATAAAACATCTTCCCTTTGGGATGCTGTGCAGAAATCTAAAGTGAAAGAGACTGGAGCATGTGAGAAGCTCAGGTGAGCTCTTCCTTGGAGTCGGCAAAAACTGTATTTTCAGGCTGAATTTGTAGCTAGTAGGTCCTGCAGGAGTTCTGCAAAAGCAGAGCATTTAGACCCTGAGGGAAGAGAGAATGCTCTTCCCAGTCTCTTTCAACAGTGGTCTCCCTTGTCAATTAAAAGGATGCCAGCTACTGTCAGCTAGGAAAGTCTGTCAAGCCCTTAGTGTAAGATGCCTGAAGGGAGGATGTAGATTAAAGTGGTGTAAGAAAAACAGATGTAGGAGCATGAACTAGAGATGTTCTGAAATTCAAAGAGGTTGTTCTGCCTTAATGTGCTTAATTACAGAATTCCTTGTTGCTGTCATTAAAATTGAACCCTGCTGTTAACTCATTCATCTATGCTCCAATTTCCATTAAAAAATTTCAGTTCTCTTAGGGGCAGTAGGACCACCTAGATTTGCCAGTCCCTGAAATGTAACATCAATAGGGGTAAAAATTCTCTTTATAATTCTGAGCTATTCCATGATAAATATAAAAAGCAAGTCTGGTGCTTAAATTCTTGTACTAGGGATAAGATGATCTAGATTTTATCACATTAGACAGATTAGTGATGAAAACCTAGCTCCCTGGAAAACCTTGGAAGTTTTTCTTTTAATTTCAGTAGACCTATGATTTCTCCCTTGCTGCTGAAGTTGGAGTTAGTAATTCAGGTTAGCCTTTGAAAAACCCTTAGAACTACACATCTAAAGAAAATTCAGAGCATGCCAAATATGAAGCATCCATCACTGGTGAGCTCCTTTGTGCAAATTCTGTAGTTAATTTTGTCATCCTTGATTTTCCCATGTAGAAAAATAGAATAAATAATCTTTAGTTTAATAGGTTTGTTTTAGTTACTGATATTGGGTCACTAGTCAATGAAAATAAAGTAGCATTAAAAAAATAAAAGGCATTTAAAACTAATGCAATTTGTCTTTCTCTTATTTTCTTGAGTTAGGCTAAAACTCTATTTTCAGATTTCTGCATAATCTTCTACTTTTAAAGGTCTTTTCTAATTCTTGAAAAAAACAAAATGTTTTTATATCTCCATGAAAACATTTTGTTTCCAAACAAGCAGCATATCCAGACAGAATAATCTAAGGTAGCTTAAGTCATAGAAAGAAGAAATGAAAATCAAGGAGAAAGTAAGCCTAATATTCCAGAAAATTTTCAGAATTTCCAGAAAGCAAAGTAAAAATACTTAGTATTTATTTTTGTGTTTAAGTATTTTAAGTTAAATATAGAGCTGAAAAGGTCATACTTGTGCCTATGAGAAGCCCAGGAACAATCTGAACTTCCTTTTCAGGTTTGATTGAAGTTATATAAAGATGCCTTCAAATGTGGTTAAGTGCAGGAAAGAGGATCACCCACTCCTGTAGAGTCACTCTATGGAAGAGATCTGAGCTCTTGGAAGGCACTTGGGTAGACTTCTCTGAGACAGAAGTTTTGAGTCATGTGTCTGAGTCAGCATGAACTTGAAGACTGGTATTCAATTTTTCATAGGTTCAGCTCTGTAATTTATATCTAGAATTTTATTTGACTTTTAAAACTTGTTGTTACCTCTCCTAGAACATTTACACAAATACTCTGAATAGTGTCAACACTTGATTCCTGAATTGGGCCTTATAGTTTTCCACATATTTACTAATTGAGTACAAAAGCTGCAAGGTGTCATATTTAAAGGAATTCTGCATTTTTATTCAGTAACCTAAATAACTGATCTTCTTTTAAAGTGATGGTTCTCATTTGAAAACAAAAATGAGCTCAAATTTTCAAATGGTCTTTGTATGTAATATTGGGAATAAAAATTGTTTGATATACTAAATGTTTCTATAAATCAAATGGGAACTTCCTTGGAAGAAAAGCACTTCTGTGAGTTTGATTTTTACTAGGTGAGATGATTATTTTTGAAAATCAGCCTATCATGTTTTATCACTCTCTCAGTATATCAGCCTCAGCAGTACCTGTAACAGTCTATTGTAAATAATCTATTTTCTTTAGCATTTCTATCAGTAAACCCACATGCTACTGCACTGCTGAATAGTGAGCACAGTAAGGTTAGGAAAGGAGTCTAAGCAGAAAATTTAGAAGATTGAAATATTCATAGAAACACATAAGGGGCTATTTCCCCAGCTTGCTGTCATAACCAATTACAAATACTGCTTTGTAAAGCATTTTTCAGTTTTAGGAGCCAGGTTGCTGAAAGAAAAACCATAATGTTTATTCATTTTGATGTGGACTATTTGCAGAGATACAACAGATTTGGGTGGCAGCGCCTCTTGTACAATGGCCAGAGTGTTTTTCTGGGAGAAAAATACACAGAACACAGCAGGAGACCAACTGAATGCTAGTTAATGGCAGCTTGAGACAGATGCTCACAGTATCTAGCAGGTAGCAGAGAAAAAAATGTAAAGAAAATGAGGAATCTCCATATAATCTAATACCTTTTTTTTTAATTGAACACTGATTGTCATTGTTAGTTTACATGTTTACTCCAATACCTTAAGCTAAAGCTCCAAGTCATTGCTCAAAAGGGGACAAAAGCAAAAAAACCCACTGCTCCAAAACAGAACTTTACCCCAAAACCCTAGAATCATAGTTATTTACCCTTTACATAGTTGGTGGAACTCAGAAGAATGTCTAGTTCTTATCATATCTGCAGAAAAACAGCTTTCAGGTCAGGCCTTTAGTCTGTCTGTCTGAACAAAGTATGGCAGATTTTCCCCACTATATACCAGGAGAGGTATTAGTAGAGCTTCTTGCCAGATCTACAAAATTAAATTTTCTATGAAAAACACTGTTTGGATTGATTTTCGGGCCTTCAAAACTGCTGGTTTGTGTGTGATCTACAAGTTCTTTTAGTAGTAAAATATCCCAGGGCAGTATATCAAGGTAATACTCCAGAAACGACCTTGATAGGAACAATGAAACAGCACAAGGAGGTGATGCATTCTGTACATCTCAGAAAAAAAAATCTGTGAGTCAGTCTGACACGGTAGATACAATGCTGAGTTTTTTAAGTGATCTCAGTGAGCATTAGGTCAGTATTGTACATGAACAAAGAAATACATTTGCTTCTTTGGTGTTTTAGAAGATATTGCAAAGGTTAGTCAAAAGAAGGCAGAAGAAGGTGAGTCACCCCATGCACTTCTAAAGAGACCAATAACAAAAGAGAAATCATCAAAAGAAAAATATAGTTACTTATAATTATCCCTTCTCTGCTTAAATGGAGCTGTAACTTTTTCATTAACAATGATAAATTTATCTTAAAATAAAAAGGGAGGAGGAAAGCAGCCTTTTTAAAAATAGGTGTTATTCAAATAAAACGTCATTTGCTTATAAAAATATATTCGAGAAATCTGTAAATTCATTCACATGATCAGATACTATTAGCATTATTCATTATTAACTGCTAAAATGTAAGTGTAAACATTGCAGCATTGACAAAACAAGACAGAAATATTTTCTACCTTTTTTTTCCCACAACCTCTTCTATGTATGTGCCCCTAAGCACTGAGTGGAAAACAGCTTAGGAAGGGTTCTTACTTCACAAAAAAATCTTTCACTTTGGGCCCCATTGTTATTTCTCATAAGATTTAGCCTCTGTTAGCTCAAAAGCACATTTTTCCTGTTATTTCTTTTATATCCCTCCAACAGAGATAATTTTTTATCCTCTTTACTGTTAGAACCATTTTTTCTCCTGAAAGTGTATCCTCCTTTTAAAAGAAAACAACCACCAAACTTTATTTGACATTTCATATGTTCAAAATACTTTTCTAAGTACTGTATTTTCATCAGTTTAAATCAGCAAGGTTGCAGTACATTTCATCAACCCTAAAAGTCTTTTATTACAGAGAAGCATTTTTCAGTGAATAAATCTAAAATGCCTACAATTTCTCATAAGCTATTTGAATACTGAACTTAATATAGTATAGTAAATATTTCTGTTTCTGAAGTTCTTCACTGCAAGGCATGATCCTAACAAACTGAAATCTATGAATACTTTCCCATTAGAGAGAATGTTTTGCATCTAATCCTATGTTCAATCCAGTACTCATTTCTTGTAATTTAATCCACAAGAAAATGACTGTTCTAGTCACTCACTGTTCCATCACTAATTTATGACATCACTGCCTTGCAGTGGGTAATTTGCAGAGTTTACCATGTGGATTGAACTAATTTATTCACCTGTTTTGGTTTGGTTTTGTTTGGGGTTTTTTCTATGGTGCAAAAAATATTTCATTGAAGTTACAAATGGAAAGTTTTTTCCCCAGAAATGAACAGGTGTTGTAAAACCAAGTTGTTGGTACAAACCAAAACATTAACAAAATATTTATGATTGTTTCCTTGGGACCTCTGAACTTTTCCTTCATCTGTCTCCAGCCTGCTTCACCTCTATGCCCAAGGATTCCTCATACTTTCTTCTCTCTTTCCATGTCTCATCCCATCTCTGCCTATCTCCATTTTGCTGGCCACCCTGGATGGTGGCCATCTGGAGCCAGCCCTGTTCTGTTTCTCAGGGAGGCTGCAGCCTGGCAGAAATGTGCTGGAATCTCCTTTGGAGGTAAGCAGGATAAAGTCTTCCAATTGTCAGAATTTTGGACAGTTCTGTTCTTCTATAAAACTGCCTGAAATTAATGAATGAATTCTGAAGTGCTTTACAAATATCCACCAGATTTCATTCAGATATACTTCTGTGCTTCTGTGAGTCCTCTTTTGTTCCTCAGCATGCCTAATAGTACTCCAGACTTTATAATTTCCATGAATTCTGCTTGTGAAATCTGCCTCATAATGTCCTGTCTGGATAGAGTCTGCATGAGCCATGATCTTATATGGTATTCTTAATAATACATAAGGAATGTTAATAGTGGCTGACTTCATTCTAGGTCTAGAAACACTGAAGATATGAAAATTACTTCCTGAAAACCTAATTTTCTGACTAGGTCATCTGTCCTTAGGTTGCTCTTATCAAGTGGAGTTGGTTCTGATTTCACCTGTTCTAGCCTATGTAATACAGTACTTCCATGTGATTCAGTGAATATGTAATAATAAGAACAGAATCTGATTTAGTGTATTTTACGGGGAAGTATTTGAGATAGCATCATTAAATTACTTCTGTCAGATAACTAGATTAAAGCCCAGCTTTGACCCTCTTTAACTAAAAGGGGAAATACACTTCAAATTCTCTGGGCCCCTGGATTTCATCAATAATCCATATGTAGCATTTTCTCCATATGTGATTCATCCAATATGTTGTGCCAGAGAATGCCAAGCAATTGATTTTCCAGTCATGACTTAATAGAAAGAAGAAAAGAAGTTAGAGCGCTTATAGGAATATTTTCAATATTTGAAACTAATTAAAGGCTGACACAACATTACACATGTCGAAATCCCAAATGAGCTTTCCCATTGTCTCTTCCAGTTGAATTTTCCTCAACATGAGAATGTATCCTCATTTTCATGCCACTGAGTGACCAGAGGTGGTGAACACATCCGATCTAAGAGAATGTCATGAAGCTTTTGAAGCAGTTTTCTCAAAGATGTATAGCTGCTGGCTTCTTGGTGACATAACCAGCACCTCACAGCCCACCCAAAGGGTCCACTGGAGCCAGGTGAACACCGCTAGGTGTCAGTGTAGTGCAACAAATTGCAATTATGTTAGGTGACAACTATTAAATTAGCAAAAATACTTTTGAAAATGCTCATTTTCCTTTATAATGCCTTTGAACTACTTTGGTGCAGGGATTTTTAGTGGGTTTTTTTTGTTTATTTTGGTTTTGCTTTTTTTGGTTTGTTTGTTTTTCCTATTATTATTATTACATTTCCACTCTTAATTTTCAGAATTTGATAGTCAAGCAAGCTGGCAATCATGGCATTTTTCACTGTGCTAGCAGTAATATCAGAGCAAATGCCATGTTCCCATAGCTCATACTTTCCTTTCACTAAAACAGTGTTTTATTCCATAAAACTTCCAGCATGAAGCAGAAGAGTTAAGCAGATACAGCAATCCTACTTGAACATATTTCCTGAAAAATATAGGCATACGTTATTCTTTTTGATTTGGTGTAATAATCTGTTATCTTTTGTTGTGCATGTTACAATGATTTCATGCATGAGTGGAAAGGATGTATGATTTATTAGGAGAGCTCTATTCATCCTGCTGAGCAGGCTTGGGTTTGAAATTGATATGTACTTAAGGAAATACAATATCTCAGGTCACAGTTATGAAAATACATTCCTGGTTGCAGCTTCATTAAAGGTTTTCTTTTAAGAAAATATAGGCAAAGAAAATCTCAGCTGTTGCTTAGTTTTGCATTCTATGTAAAAGATTACACTAATGAATGATTTAACTGGAATAATTTTCTACAGCTTTTGTTCCTTCCTTTGTATTGATTTCCATTATTCATCCATAATTATGCTGCGGGATGTTATAAAATGAAATTTGATTTTGAAACGTTTCTTCTAACTGGCTACCCTTCAAAGTTTGAAAAACTGAGGCATCAGTTTAATTACAACAGTCTGTCACCAAGCATTTTTTGGAAATATTTTTAGTAGGGCTTAAAAACCCTTTAAAATATGATTATACTGTGAGACTTATAGTTCTGCTCTAATTAACATCTCCTTGCAGTAATGATAAATCACCATTCAATATAGTGATGAGGATATTTCTAAATTGTAAGCTCTGAGTAATTTGAATGTTCCTGCCTAGGTATAGCCACCCATATTAATGGAAAGCTGATTAATGACACTTCCTCTGAATAGACTTCTGAAAGTAGGAGCAAAACCTCTGTGAGTTAATGAGATAGCTTCTTTTCCTTCAAGAAAGTCTTGTGCTGCTAAAGTCAGAGGGTTTTTTAAGAGATTGTCAAGTCATAGTGGTTTTTTTTTATTTCCAAGGAGCAGGTCAGCAATCGATGCAAAGACCAAAGTTCTGTTTCTTCTTCATCATCTTTTTTATAATGTAGGCTTCACAAATGAACAGAAAGCTGAAATGGAAAGCCTGGATAGCTGTTATGACTCACTCAGCCTCTACTCTTGGGCTGTCTCTGTGAGTGGTTGTAAATGGCTGGAAATAACTGTTCTCCTCTCTATTGTTCTGAAATAGAGATACTGAGCTGAGAAGAAACCACATTTGCATGCTTTCCCTGTTTTACATTTGACCATAGATGATTGTTGCTTTTATTCTAAAGGGGATTGGAAAACTTGGTTATTTCCACTAAATCGATCAAAAAAAATTTTTGCTTTATTACACATTTAAAGATGTGTAATAAAAACTTTAATTGACTGAAATAAAAAATCACTTTGAGATGCTCTGCACTGATCATTACCACTTAACAAAGGCCTTGTGGTTATAATAGATATTCCTAGGAAAACATCAGTTCACTGCTCAGAAACTGTGAAGAAACAAATCGAGTGTTGAAAATTATAAGAGAAGAGATAGAGAGTAAACCAGAGAACATTATTAAAGCACTCTACAAATCCACGGGGAGCTCACAACTTGAATAACAGGTATAACTCTCCTTATCCCATTGTGAAAAGAATATAGTAGAACTGGAACAGGTACAGAAAATAAGCAACAAGAACGATCAAAATTGCATAATGTTTTCCATAAAAAGGGTCAACAAGCATACTTCACCTTTCCAGTTTGAAAGGATGTGAACAAGATAAAGTTCTGTAAAATCATGAATAGCATTGAAAGGTAAATAGAGGGCATGATATTACTGTCTTACTGTACAAAACCTAGGAGCATAAATAGAAACAATCCAGGACAGGTTCAATATATGTAAAAGTGCAAGACTTTTTCAGATAATACTTGTACAAATCGTGGAATATCGTGCTATAAGGTATGGATGCTAAAAGTTGAAATAGGTTGAAAAAGCATTTGGACAGTTTCATGAACTGAAGAAATCAGTAAGTAGTCTTAAATCTCTAGGTCCCTGTGATTTTATGTATAGCTTTCCTTGTGGGTAATTCTACTGTCTGAGGCCCAGCATATTCATACCAGTGCATTAGAATCCAGTTCAATGAAAACTAAGACAGAGAAATTTAAATTTAAACAACTGTGGCAAGGCTAGACTCTGCCAGTTGAAGGTCCAATCTCATGGCTGGCCATACAAGAGAAGAGGAAAGAGACCATCTGTCCCTCAAGCAAAATTTTATTACAGTGTTGTCCAAAATGTTTTCCTCTGCCTGTCCATATTGCTATTATTGTGCCCAAGTTTAGTTCACCCAGCTGTTCTTAGTCACTAATCCTTCTCAGATTCCTGGACACATATGGAGAGGGGTAGCTTACTGCATTTTCCTAACTGAAAAAGAAAGTGATCTAGAGCTGAATGTCGCAATGCATCCCTAGCATTTCCATCTATTTGATACAAAAGAATCCCCAGGTACGTTAAATGGAAAGAGGAGAGTTTATAGAGCCCTACATATGAAAATTTTACTGACACCTTTGTATTTCCAGCCCATCACTTTGGAACTTACATCCACTTTCTCATAAGTAACACTGCCAAGCAGCAGTAAGTTTTAGATTTTTAAGATTTTTAGCATGAGCATACTCTTTTTCGTGTCCTACACAGTAGCCTCATTTAGCTCTGAGTCCTTTAGATCTTATGGTTCCCTAAGGCATCTAATATAATTAGAAAGTAATAGGATGTTGTAAAGTTTGTTTTACAACTTCCGTGATAAACAGTCTAATGATAATCTCTAGGAAGCTAATTTTTCTCTTGTTTACCTTTCAGATGCATCAGCTTCAGATAAGCAGGACAACTACTAATCTTCAAATTGCTTTAAACTTTTTCCTCAGGTTGTGCTTAGCTCCCTTGGTGCACAAAAAGTGCTGAACTTGAGTGAGCTTTTAATGCAGCGGGGTTAAAAATTATCAGCTCAGTGTGACTCTCATAATACTGCTGGCTCTAAGGGTGTGTAAGCGACCTATTGATTTCCTCAGCGTTTTGTGGCTTGTTCTGATATGAGTACAGATTTTTGTGAAGTCATCACGGTGCAATGACAAACAGTCAATACATTCTGCCAGCACTCTGTTATTGAAACCTTTTACCTAGTTGTTAGATAGTATTGCCTGGAAAGGTACTGATTGAACCATGTCACTGGTTTATACCAAAGGTTTTTCAAGGAGCCACTTGCTCAGCAGCAAGTGATTCAGTTGTCTATGCACTCTTTATTTGCTTAGCCATGTTTTTCCCCTTAAATTACACATTAAATTTAAATCTACATCCAGATACATCACAAAGACAACATTTTGATTTTGGCAGACGGCAACCAGAGAGATGATGTAATTCTTTTGGACTGTCTCAGCTCTCTGGATCAAGGCAGGTTGGAATTCCCCATGAGTCAAGGATCTCTCTAAGACAGGTTAGCTTAGCCTAAAATGGGTGGCAAGTGGTGCTTCACATGTTGCCAAGAATTAATTTTTGATTTCTATAGAGCAATAAATAGTCACTGAAATTCTTGAAGGTGCCCTAAGCAATCATAATGTGAGAAACTATACTCTAGCTGCAAGGCTCTGCTTTGCTACTCTGTCGGAAATCCCTTCTATGATTTCTTTTGCCTGACACTTCCCTTGAATCTGTTCAAAACTTTGCTGCTTAAGGAGTGGCAGATGGGTCTTTTTCTGGGTCCTGGCTCAGCTTTGTCTTAAACTCATCCACTGCCCATTTCCTTCACTGCATGTTCCTCAGGAACTCTTGTGATAGGGAATGGCATTTGAATTCTACTCATTCCAAAACATACAATCACCAAACATTTTGGTCCCTACTGCCTGAATGATGTCTTTCTGGGGTCTTTCTGGGAGATTAGTGTCAAAGACAACCTGATACCAAGTCTCCCTTCACCTCTGCCCTTCAGCCACTGATATCACATACATCTGTGTGGGGCAGGTGGCCTTTTACAGAGAGGACAGAAGCAAAGAGATAGGAAGAAGGATCAACAAATACAGCTCACCTTCAGTACCTTCTTGTCTGAGACTGTGCATCTCTGGGAATTAGCAAGCAGGGAGGTGTGGGGCAGTAACCTGTCCCTGCAGAGGGCTTCAGGGCAGCGCACAGCATTGGTGCTACCCATCCTGCAGAAATGCAGACATAGTTTTATATTTTGCATCACAGCACAACAAAGATGTTTGTGTGTTTTGTGTTGCTACTCCAAGGCAGGTGTCCTATACAGAGTGAATGAGACTACAGATTTTGCTCTATTTCCTTTCAGCATTGAAAAAGACAATAAATAGTTGTTGAAAGTAAGGCTACAAGACCACCTCATCCCACAATCCAATCATGAAAACAGCCATATTTATAATATTCTCTGTATTTTCTCATAAACTCTGCAAGCATGAAGTACCCTACTTCTTTCCCATGTGTGAAAGGAGTAAAGGTAGCAGGTAAAAATTCAATCAAATGGTCTTTCAGAGAACCAGATAAGAATTGATTCCCCCCTTAGGATCCCTGTTAATTGTAAGCCGATTGCAGAAGAATAAAAACTTCCAAAAGAAATTCCACAGACTCTCATGGTGGTACAAGTCTGAATTTCTTGCCATTAAATACATTGTGAAAAGTAAGAAAACAACAAGGAAAGTTAATGAAAATTGCATGATAACTTGAAGACGAACAAAGGGGATGAGAACGACATAGATTGCACTCAGAAGTAAACTATCCTTAGATCACTCCAGCTTCCAGTTACCTCACATTTGTATTCATCCCTATGAAATTTAAAGCACTTAAACACACAGGCATAAAATCCTTAGTTGAATTGTCTTAATTTTCCTGAATGAATCCATATATAATGATCTTACACTAAAACTGATTAGGATTTATTCAGAAAATGACATTGAGATATAAATTGTGCTCTGTGCTTGCTCACAAGGCTTCTGTTATTTGAAATTCCTGCCTAGCCTAACAAACACCATCTGAAATGAGGAGAGCCTGTCACTGAGATGATAAGGCTGACAGACAACTTAATTATTTTGACCAAGGAGAATTCGCTTGTTTGGACAATTGGAAGGGAGTAAGCCAGCTAGCTTTTAGTATCCCAGCAATAATTATGTATATTATAACACTGTCAGGACAGAGTACTTTTCAGTCACTGTCTCTAGGAAAATGGATGTTGAGAATTGTGTTAGAAATAAATGTTATGAAATGAGTTCTCTGGAAAAAAAAGTAAATGCTTCATATTGTGGAGATAAGCTGTATAGAACCGCCTGTATCATTGAAACAAAGCAGCCCATCTGTTTGCATGGAGAGCAAATGATGACCAGGTGTGTCTCAGCTGGAAAATCAGAGCAGGAGCGTAGCCTACTGGATTCTGGTAAAATTGCATTAGCAATTATTGCTTTTGAAAGGAGCTTTGCTGTTTAAGTGCAAAAAATTTCCCTCCTCAAATCTTTTGCATGCTGTCCTAATGAAAAATCAAAATGAAGCAATTGATCCCCTAATAAGTGCTTTACTCAAGCTACTGCTAACACTATACACTGCATCCTGAACTAAATCAAAATGAATTTGCTAATTTTATTGTTTGTTTGAAGAAACACTGTGAGTTATGCTTCTCCCCATGGTCCCGTGAAGTTAAAGATTTTCTCAGTTTTGCATATTAATAAGTTAGAGCAATACAATCATCCATATACAGACATTCTGTACAGGATAGAAAGAAGCTAGGCAAACACATATTAAACTAGATTGTTAAAATTACTAAAGGAATTCCAGCTCTGCTATATGGCTTTAGTTAGAACTAAATCCATCATCTGCAAGATTGCATGAACTATGAAATAAGGCAATAATATCTCAGAAGTCAGGATTATTTTTTTCTTTTGCCTTTGTAGCACCCTTTTTTTCAGTAAGCATAGTTTCTAGTACTTCTAGCCCAGTTAGCTGTGTTGCATCACTCACTAAGAAATCTCTTGTTCTAGCAGAGACTGGATCTGCCACTGAATCACGGGCTTCTAAAAGAGAGATGTGTCTCACATAGGGCACTGTGGCACTGTGAACCTTTCCAATACTTCACAGGAACTTTATTGTTTGGACTTCCACATCTGTGAGTCTGTGTCACATCTCGTGTACTCAACTACCATTGAATGGAAATAGCAGCTCCTCTGGAGACAGAGAGGGCAGCGCCTGCACCGAGAGATAATGCAGGGATAGAGGGCTTGTTGCATCACACTTTAGCACACTTAATGAAGGAAGGAGGTTTATAAAGAGGAGGAGGATGGGGTGTTCAGCTAAATCTGCTGGGTTTGATGTGTTTTGGTGGGCAGAGTCTGTGAAATGTGATACATTATCAGTTAATAATAGTTTTGTCTACCAAAAGCAGCAGCTAATTTATTTTCTTTGCTGAATACTTGCTTTAACCTTAAATCATCTAAGCATATACAACTCATAGATGCTGAGGGACAGAATTGCATAGCAACCAGAGGAGCTTCAAAGTTGTTATCAAATCCCTCAGAGTAGATGGGAGGCTGATAACACGCTTGTTGTCTTTGGCTTGTTTCAGTTTCCTTACTTTCAATCTCGTTGCTGATCTCCAGCAGCTTCTCTGCTTGCAATTCTTATTTGACCTTTTTGTTGCAAAGTTATTGTGGAGGCTCTAAATAGTTCTTTATGAGATCTCAGTGGGTGTTTCAATGTGAAATTCAGGAATAGTTCTTGTTATAATCCTAAGAATCAGCATATACAAGCTGACCTGCAGCTTAGTGTTCATTTTGGTCCCAAATGTCTATTGTCTCTCACAGTAGGTATAGAAGAGCACAGTATAAGGAAGAAAACTGTTTATTAAAACTGCTGTGAGACAAGAATTAGGGGGTTAGTGTGAAACTTTGAATTCTTAAACTGCAATGTCCTTGCCATAATTTTAAAGTTTTTGGCTACTGGTAATGTTAAAATTATAAGAATTTATTTCTTTCACCCAACAGAAGTGATATCATTTATCGTACTCCCAAACTGTTTCTAAATCAATGCAGTTGTATAAACTTCAGTTTATTAATAGGTTTTAATTTTTCTCATAGAAAATGAACTGAACACTGAAAATGCATTTATGCTATCAGAGACTGGATGAACTAATCATGCTCCCAAATTGCAAAACAAAACTGTTTCAGATTTATTGCTGAGAAAAAAGAGACACACCATGTAACTGGTTCTGGCAACAAATAAAAATATAGAAAATTAGATATTATTGTAATATTTTCTCTGATCCTGATTAGAAATTTATTTTTCCAGATGAGCTTGAGCAACTATACTAGAATTTAGTCCACTGATTTCGAAGGATCTTTTATTTAAAAAACATCATAAAACCATTATGAGGAAGGGAAAATAAATAAGAAGAATAAAAGATATTTGTAAAGCTCCAAACAAGAATATTTTTTTCTATTTTTTTCCAGTGATGACCATTAAATAGGAAATATGGGAGTATTTCTCTTTTAGCAGAAAGATTCTGAAACCTCCTATTCCTGCACAGCAAGATAGATAAACTCTGTTATACAAATAATTATTGCTGTTGCCACTCTCCACATGGTCCCACTTTTATTTTTATTTTTAAATTGACACCTTTCCTTCTACTATTCATTCCATTTCATCACCAGCTCATGTTTTTTTTCTTCCCATTTATCAGAAAGAAAGAAAAGAATTATTCTCATAACCAGGAGTTCTATTTTGCTCAGTTTTACTTAGACAAAAGCTCACAGAAATACAACATGTATTGAAACACGTGTGTGCTTTCTTTAGGAATTTTCACTTATGACATTAGCAATGTGATTATTTCTTTGACGTAAAATGCTTCACCTCTCACATTTTCTCCTTGAATTTTCCTGCTCATTTAAAAAAATAAACAGCCTTCAATCACATTTCTAAGGCAATGATTGGCAATGACACAGTGGAAGTGAATCAGGTGCATTGCCCATCAGCTGTGAAATCGTGGAGGATTTCAGGCAGAGCCTCGTAATAGGCTGAATTAGCTACAGTTGATTTTGATAGTTAATTCATACTAGTCTGCATTTTAAATAGTGTTGGGCCAGTTTGTTGTAGCCATATCCTTTCTAGCTGGCCTAGAAAGTAATGTACAACCACCATTTCTTTTTGTGTTCAAAGCAACTGTAACTCCCATCTCCAGTTTCAGACACTGCAATCTGTTTCTTGGCACTAAAGAGTAAGAAAATGAAACATATGCAGTGGTCTCTCTATTTTTACCTAAATGTGATCAAGAGCACTGCTCTTGTGACTTTCTTATTTCTATCCTGAAACCTGAATGAGAGCTTTAAACATTATCTGATAGAGCAGGCCCAGCTCATGTCTTAAAATCACTGTACTTCGCACTTCATTTCAATAGTGATGAGCAAAGGATTCAGAAAAAGTCTTTGTTGACCATAAATTAACATGAGCTGCCCAGGTTTTGGTACAAAAATGTATGACTACTAGTTCTGTTCAAATCGAATGGCACAAATCCCTGGGGATGTGCTTATCAAAATAGAACCATGTGTTCTGCATTATTAACTAAGGGCTGTTTACTCAGATAAGTCAATATGTAGAAGAAATTGTGAAAGAACATTTTGTTCCACAAAAATGTTGAGCTGAAAATATATTCAAGCTTTAGCTTTCATATTGGTCAACCTTTTGTTTTCATCTTTCATACCAGCAGGGTGGTGGAAATCCCATTTCCCAGATAGCACAAGCTGGCTGAGAGAAATAATTTTCTTCATTTCATTTAATTTCTTGTGCTGAATGGGGTAAGGATATAGCCTGGAGGCACCCCAGGGCTCAATGTACTAAGATGCCAAAGCACTAAATTGAACAGGAAATTCAGAATAAAAACAAATAGCAACAAAATCTATGTGAAATGCTCAGACCGTAATTCTAGTGCCTCAGAGTACTCAGCATTATCTTTCTTCTGACTGATAATAACATTCATAGAAAATATATATCAGCAGCAGAGACATGGAAACAGTTTCTATAGTCAACCAGAGGACAGTTAAAGATGATTCTGGCACTAATTTCTTCATGTATGGTGCTCTCTGTATATAGTTCTCACCATGGCACATAGTATTTCTCTCTCTTGGAAGATTTCTATAATGAGGATAAATTGGCAGGGCAGAGAGTCAGTGCCACCTTTAGCTGAGGATCCTCTCCTTTGCTTCTTTGTGCTTGTCCAAAGGGACCATGAAACACATCAGACTAGAAATGTTTTACCCACTTTTTACTCAAAAACTTCCTAACTTGCTTTTCAGACATGAAAAGGAAGACACAAGGCCCATGTCAATTACTTCCCTTACAGGTTAGCACCTTGTACAGCAGCACCTAATACAGTTCTAAATACAGCAATACCTCTTAGAACATTTCCTCATAGATTGAGATCAAGTAATAAAATTTCAGCAGCTGGACATTAAACCTAATACTTTGGCATTATTTGCTTTTTTGCTTGTTTGTCAGCAATATAAGTTCTCTACAACATGAGATAATTGTTAAGGCTGAATCAGAAAGTGATCATAAAGAGGGAATCAAGATGTCTTTGATAAAAATAAGAGAGTGTGTAGTTAGTTTGCAGGAAGTCAGCTGGGCACCTGGGATTGTTTTGTTCCTTGATGTTTAATTATCCAGTGATTTATAACTTACTGCCCTAATTGCCGCTGTAGAAAACACCTTAATCAGCTAGGAGACATGTTCTCATGTCCTTTCATCAGAACACAGAAGGGGGCTTCAAAGGCATCCTCTACACTGCAGATCCACACTTCACCTGCTCCCCCTGATGGCAGTTTTCTTGGGTTTCTTTCAACCACTACAGGCCAAAATTATGAGAAGGTGATCTCAAAAGAGATTCTACACCTTCCTTGCACTGCAGATGCACTCTAGTTGCCTTAGTGATCGTTTTTCCTTTAGCATCCAGGCATGTGCCCTGGTGTATATGAATAAAATTTTTTACTGTGGACCCCACAGTATCTCTTCACAAAGCACGTACATAATGAGAACCAGACACTGAGTATATAGAGGCCAGAATTTTAAAGCTATATGCACTGATGCTGTGATTAACAGATTGAATAAAACACTAGAATTAATTTTTTACTGAATTTCCATCGTAAAAATGTCACATAGAAATGGCTGGCTGGAGCACAATTGTGGTTTGCTCCCTCTGCTGATTTGTTCAGCTCATTTCATCCACAGGCAAAAAGCCCTTGTATTCAGGAGTGGCTTTCTTTAAATCTCTTGGTTCTCCTAATCACGAGTGTCTCAAGGAGAAGAATGAAATCCTGGACAGTACTAAGTCTTTTCTGCTTTGAAAACTTAGTTAAGCTAGAAAATGACACACTACTGTTCATAATGAACTTGTTTCCTCCCAACATATACAACCTACATAAAGCACTCTGCATCCACACACTACTTTGTCTTGCAACTTAACTCAGTGCCGTGAAACTTCAAGTAAATTATTTCCAAAAGTCTTTAAGACTTTTTAAATTCAAGGCTCATTAGACCTCACTGAAGAATATGACCTCTGGATGAAATACATACTCATGTAGATTCTTGTTCAATAACAACTTTGTTGAGATCATCCTGATCACCTGGCAATTGTGTCTTTGGAATTCTAGGTGAAGATGGAAACTTGAGGTTGTTCTAGAAATTCCACTGAAGAACTGTTCTGTCTAGTATGTGTAAACCATGATAATTTCTTGTGCTGCAATAAGCTTTTCTTGTTAGGTTCTGGCCTGAATGACATGAACCTGTCAGATCAAGTCCAGAAGGGGTTCACGGACATGATCACAGGGTCTCCTGTGAGGACAGTATAAGCAAATTTGAATTGTTTATCCTATAGAAAACTTAAAGGAGACCTATAGATCTCCTATAGAACTCCTATAGAAAACCAAAGGAGACCTTCCTATATGGAAATCTTCCAGTATCTGAAGAAGGCCTACAGGAAAGGTTGGAAGTGATACCTTATCAAGAAGTCTAGCAATAGGATGAAGACTAGCAATTTTAAATGGAAAGAGGATTGTGGGTGTCCTATTCCTGGAAGTGATAAAGGACAGGTTGGATGGCTTTTCGAGTAACATGGTCTAGTGGGACGTGTCTCTGCCCACAGCAGGGGGATTAGACCTAAATGATCTTTAACACAAAGCATTCTATGATCCAGTAAAGTTCAGTTCTATGGGAAGTAGTGAGATAAAAGTAGTAGATACTGTATTCTAAAGCAAAAGCTGTATTAGGTGGGAGAAAGCAAAGATGGTAAGAGCAAAAGAGCCTCTCATATGCAAAAGTATTACATTGTGTCTTCTGGGGAATTGAACAGCAGTGGCAAAGAGCAGACACTGCACCAAATCAGTAATTTAGTAATAAACTATGAGTTTACCATCAGTCCCTGAGGAACTGGACTAAACCCTTTATAATGCAGGTTTGCTGCTTATTCAGGGAAATAAACCTGTGGAGCACAATATACCTTCCCAGACTTGGCAAATAAAAAAACCAAAACCTCACTCCTGAACTGTGTTGTTTCCCTGGTAGCTAGATTTATCCCCATGCTTTCTCTCAATTACAGACATATGGTGTAGCTTTTAACATCACTATGCCAGTTATCCCATGAGAAAAAGTAAATCAGTATTTAAAAGTCAGACTTGACCAAAGAATAGTAGTTCCATTTTATGATAACCCTCTGTGGAATGTGAATATAATTTATTCTACACTGGCATGCAAAGAAAAGATTTTGGAAGTATTTTCTATTACTGGAATGGTATTGAATTGTCACTTTTCAAACTGACACATACATTCCTATTTTATTATTGGGAACAGGAGGTGATGGCTAGGACACTGTCCAAAGGTTCCATTTCAAATCCCCCTTATGACTGCTTTCCGTTCACTTACAATGTCAGAGAATTTATCACTTCATTTCTCTTGTCCCAGTATGATCTCTCTCAAAGGTCATGACTTCCACTCAAATATTTTTAGCTTTGGCATAGTAGTTTATTTTATCAAATCAGAATTTCACTGAAGATGTTTCAGCCAGCTCTAGGAAATAGAGGCATACTGATAACCATTTCTGAGGTGCTTTGAACCTTTTGTATACTGTTTAATACCAACAGATTTTTGGCTAAAAGTTGGAAATGTACATTGTATTTTGTATGCATATATCTTTGCTCTGGAACAGCAAATTATATAGCAATTATAGAGTGATTAAATAGTGCATTTCTTATCATTTTGTTAAATAATAAGATAAATCATGCCAAAATGGTTGAAGGGAAATTTGAAATATTCCATTTGGTTATGCAAAGATAAAAATGTGGTATCCAGTCTGAATTGCTTGACTCTGACTTTGTATTTATGTTGCATATTTCTGGGTGTTATATGGGTAACTGATGAATAAATATGTCAAATGATCCATGCCAGATTTTGAATATTCATTAGTTAGAGTTCTAGAGGGACTGGAGGTTAAGAGTAGCAATGAGAAGTATTATTATCCTTAAGGCTTGCTAGTCTTCTTTCAGTAGACCCTGCCCCAAAGCCAAGGACTGCCATTCAGAGCTATGCAAACTAAGCACTGACAATTCTTTTTGCCATTCAGTTACACCTAAAATCTCTTCTCCAGGCTCTCTCATTCTGTCCCCACTGGGGAGGTCAGATAACCCAGCCCTCTGATCATCTTTGTGGCTCTTCTCTACACACACTCCAATGGGTCTGTGTCCTTCTTGTGCTAAGGACTCCAAAGCTGGACACAGTACTCCAGGTGGGAACTTACAAGAGCAGAGTAGACGAGTAGAATCACTTCCCTTGACCTGCTGGCCATGCTTGCATTGATGCCATCCAGGATGTGATTGGCTTTCTGAGCTGCAGTGCTCATTGACAGGTCGTGTAAAGCTTCTCATCCATCAATGCCATCCAGGATGCTTGACTCAGCCCACTTAACTCAAGATTCCATCTTGTTGTATGACCCACAGGGTACATCTTGTCCACATTATCACTGGGTCCAATCCCACCAACCAGGCATATTATTCTTGGTTACGCAGTAGTTCATAACTCCTATGTAACTGTATATTGGGAAATAATGTAATTCATGTTTACATTGTCAAAATCATGGAATGAAGCCACTTGGTTTACATTCAAGTGAATAATCACCAGGGGGTCATTCTGTAATAAGATTTGGTGTTGCTCACACAAAATTGTGTAGCAGAACATCCAGAAAATCTCAATTCTTTCCTAATGCTTTATTCAAGATACTGATTTCCATGACATAATATCACTACAAAGCAGAAGGTCTGATTTGAAAGGGTTTTGTACAAATTTTCTTCATTTCTGTAGGCCTGAGTCTTCCAGTCTGTGCCCTAACAAAACTATGACCCTCTTGCAAACCTCCCATAAACAAGGTGCACAAGTATTCTATGATCACAGCTTGAAATAGATTAAAAAGATTGAGAACAATCAGTTCTGCTCAGTGAACCCAAATGTCTTCTTACAGGTAGACTGGGCAGTAGGTGGCAGATGGAAAATCATAAAGAAGTAAAGGGCTGAGGATCAAAAACACAATAGATCATGACTGTGGACAAGCAGCCTTGGTTCCATTTCTGTGGAACTAGTTTAACTCAGTTAACTATAATCAGAGCTTCTGTTTGTCATCACGCTGAAAAGGGCTAATAGTGTCCCTGACACCTCCTGCATAACAGTAAGTTTCAGCTGAAAACTCAAGGTGCAGCCCAGTGCCAGGCAATATTTCTGTGGCTGAAGTTACCCGTATGTACCTTGCAGCTCGGTGAAAGCATTATTGTCTGATCAGAAGAATATATATAAACCTACAGCAATCTAAGAACTCAGTCACACAAGGCTGTTTCTTAAACTGTTTGGACAAGGACATATTAGGCCTCTAGTATTTAGATATACAGACATAAGGATCAGAGACTTTCCAAGATAAGACTTGGATTTGGGCCAAATGTACAGTGTAATCATGATCCACAGGCTTCTCCAGAGTGAAATGGAGCAAGGAAATTATCTTACTTTACCTAACTATATAGTAGAATGCAATGCATTGCACCATACTCATGAAAGCAGAAAGCATATTGGAAGGATTATTTTTCCCCATTTAGAAGCATGAATAATTACTAGTGAATCGTTTTTACAGCCTTCTCAGATTGTTGACATCACTTATTACTGATTAGGTTAGGATGAAAAATGGGTTTGCTACAGCCTTAGAATAAAATACCAGTCACATAGAAAGAAACAGTGAGATGATCTGGATCAAGCTCAAAGTATGTCAGTTCCTGGCCAAACCAGCATATGCTCCATGTTTACTTGACAGAATAACATGCATGCTTATATCAAAAAACACATCAAATCCAAACTAGCCATACTGAATCTATTTTTTGCTCACTGAGCAATAAAGTTGTCAGGGAAAGTACCCATTATGTGACCAAATACCACTACTAATTCAAGTACCAGTTTCTTTCAGAAATTGAAGGAATATGAATGGAAAACATAAGATTCCTTTTTGTTTAATTTTTTGCAGCCAATGCAGGCTGAGAAAAGTTATGTCAAAATCTGTAAATGTGTATTAAATTTATTGTACATATGTATCAGCTATGAATCTTTTTGCTGAGTTGAAATTCCAGAAGATTTTCAATAGCTTAGTTATTTTTGTTGTTGAAGGCAAAACATTTCAGTACTGTTGTACACAGAAATTACATGATACAGACTCTGTACCAAGTGCTGTACCAAGGTGTGCTTTGTCCTGAGATGTACTGGTGTACTCTTCATAGGAATATGTCTTAAAACCACATAGCAGAAACTTTCAAAGAAAAAGAACTGAGTTATATATTATTGTTATATGGGATAGTAATTAAGATGTATTGTAGTTAGATACTTTTTACATAAATATATAGTTCATCAAGGCAAAGTTACAGTTAATTTCTTTCCATTATTATATATCTATAACAGTACAGTTAGAAAAGACTGGACAGCAACTGTGTGGTACCACTAATTAAATTTTAGGAGCAACAATTACATCAAGAAAAAATTCCAACTTGGTTTGGAACATTTTTCTGTAATTTGAATGAAATTCAGTTCTATGCCATGGTAACATCCACGTGTTGCCAGATTAGACATTTTATGACATGGCTGTAGCCACGATGATCTGTGAAAACTAAACACCAGACTAAGTTTTGTAATGCAGAGAGAAATGGGCCATACCTGCAGAATCACAGTCCAAAAACCTAAGCTTTCTGAGAGAAATTACTTTTGTTTATTTAAGGCTTTTTTTCATGCAGGTCACTTCTCAGAAAAACAAGTAAATAGAGTTGAATGAGATTTACACTGGAGTGATCCGTACTGTCTCACAGACCAGCACTGGTAACTCTGTGGTGATTATCAGGATTAGTGGTATACAAGAGTATTCAGGAGTACCAGTGGCAACCTGGTTTGTATTTAAGACTATTTATTGTAACAGTAAAGTTCAGAGGTTAAAATTATTGTTACACACACTATTAGCAAGTTCATGTCACTTGGGTGTGAAAATATTTGACAAGTTGCTTCTTGGCAGTTCAGAGGTTACCTGAATTGCTCTCAGTCCAGGCCTCAGGATTTCATCTCTTTAATGTGCAATGTAACAGTTTACTTACAGTTCAACAGTTTTAGTCCATGGTATATCAATAAAGATGGTAATAGACAGTTTTCCTTTTGCTTTATTTTATGTAATGTTCTTAAATTAGTTCAAGACTGGTCTCAATCTACTGCGGTATCTCCAGCTTTCAGTTAATTAGTAGTAAAATATTACATATATGCAGACTATTGAGTTACTTAGTTTTTTGAACATTTTTTAGCTTTAAAAATGTATAATCCTCTTCAAGTTCCCATTTAATCTAAAGTTTAAGTTTCGCCCTATGCTAGATAGCTCTAAATAGACATGCTATTATATTATATGTCTTTGCCTAAAACTAAGGGACAGATGCAACTTTTTCCATCCTATCATTATGTAATTATCATTGTGGGGTTTTTTAAAAAAATGAAAGAGATATTAGGTTTGCTCAAAAATAAATGCAGCAGAAAAATTCCCTGGAAAAGGATTTATTTGTTTTTCTGCAATAGAATATTATTTTTGAAGTTTGGTTAGATCAGAAGAAGCAATTCATACCCCTCTAGAGCTTTGAGTCTGTCATTTTTTCCATGCTTATATCTCCTAACAAATTTTCATCTCACATCTGCCCCTGGCAGCAGATTACTTCCTGCTCAGGAGACCACTGAATGACACTTTCCTGGTTCTTATTATATGATCAGGTGTAGGCTTGTTCATAATAGCCAGAAAGACAATGATGATATTACTATATAAACAATAACTTTTACCTGTGAGGACTGTCTTGGGTGAAGTACTGCATGTTCCTTCACTTTTAAAAAAGAAAGTAAGTGCCAACAAGAATAACAAGAACTGGAGTTTTTATCCCAGAGATTTGCGTATAATTTTAAGTTCTTTTTCTTGCCTATAGTTGACTACTTCCACTGGATGTTTCCAAACTGGTATATTTAAATTTTTCAACAACATGATTTTTTTTCCTAGTTCATTTTCCTCAAGAAGTGACATAGGATCTTAAGCTGAATTGTTAAGAATGTTGCAGGTAAAAATCTAATAAACCAAGTAGAAATTATAGGTTTGGTTCAGGAATGACAGGGATACACTTAAATGGCCCGTATTAGTCAGACTAGATGTATCTAGTGGTCATTCTTGACCTGAAATCAGAAATGCATCAATGAGAAGTTTCGTAGTTACATTGAGTTAAACACTCCATGCGTTCTTAGTATGAAAAGTGAAAAGAGGAAAGGTAGATCTTAGAAAGATCTATCACCAAAACAATGTTTTTCCATTGTCTGTACACTTAAACTTTTGCTCCAGCAAACAGTCAACGAAGGACTCAACCTTAGGTTGGCTAAAGGTGAGATTAAAGCCACTATTTGCTTCTGACAGACAAGAAAGAAAACTTCATTTACCTGATCAAAGACTTTTGTGTTTTGTATGAAACAAAAACTGGGGTCCCAGAATACTGAAGCTCTGTGTCATCTGTGCCTAATGAACCAGGGAATAATATGATTGGTCCCCTATGGAAGCAAGTCTCAATATTCATACCTGGCAGTCCATGTTTCATACTTGATGCCTGACAAAAGAACAAAGCAAATTAAAAAGTTGGAAATTATTTTTTAGTATTTTCACACAGCTGGTGTCCATTAGACATCCTTTTTCTTCCCCTCTGTTCCCCAAGTGCAGAACAATTACTGTATCCTGTGGCCTTCTCAGACATGTACAGGTTTGCTGTGCATAGTGTAGAGGATATGGTGGAGACAAATAATCAGAACTAATCAAAACAGGGGTATAAAAACAGTGGTATAAACATGGAGATAGCAATTGCCTTCAGGAAAAGCCCTGCAGCCTTTAATCATTTGCTATCTTCCTTCCCTTTCTTTCTTTCTTGGCATCCTTCTTTCTCTTGTTTTCTTCCTTTCTTTCTGTCATCCTTTCTTGATTCCTTTCTGTCTTACCCCTCTCTCCCTTGGCTTCCTTGGCAGCCAGCAGGGTTTCTGCAGCCCAGAAGGTCGTGGATATTTTCTGCTGGAGTGAGCTCAAAATTCTGAAATATATTTCTGCAAGAGTATCAATCATGTAATTCAATCCTGCAGCTTTCCCCCTGCCTGTTGGGGTTTTTTTTGGCATTTCCATCTAATTGAAAGAATATGTTTACCAAATTTGCTAAATCACTCATAGTACTCATACAGTACTATGTTACAATATTAAGGCCATCTGTATTTGTATGTACTCCATAGAAAGGAAAATTAAGTCCAGAGTTAAATTCTAATGTAGATGCCAGAGTTTGAATCTTATGAATAATCCAGCATGTCAGGACAACCTGTTTGTGTTGAATTATCTAATCACACAGAATCTTTCGAACAATACAATACTGTGTTGTATAATATGGTACGTTGTTGTACATCTTTTTATGAAAATGTTCTCTGTTAAAAAATTACTCCTTTCCTTCTTTCCAAATAGCACTTAGTCGTTCATAATACACTAATTACCGTAACCTGCCCATTGGCTAAGGCCAATATTTTCAAAACTGGATTACTAAAGTGACCCTGTTATGTAGGCAGTGCTTTATTTGAAAAACTCCAAACTTCTAGAGCTCCCATAGAAATATTTTTTTCTATCTTAGTGCAATAGGCAAAAAATTTCACAATGAACTTCAAGATATGCTTGAATGTGAGACAAGTCTTGCGATGACTTCCTGTATGTCATTACACCCAATACCCATAATCTTCTCCCACATTTGAAGTCCATGGACACATTACCTGAAGTTTTCTTAAAAAAACGTTCAGAACCTAACTATTACCTGCAACTCTGCTAAGGAGAAGAGACTTTGTGACAAGTCTTATATTGTGATTACTACTCAGGTCTGAGACAGATTGATTTAAGTGTTGTCTTTAAAGAAACTAAAGTAGTGCCTTCCCATGCAGAGAAATTAAAAGGCAAAAGTAGTTAGTCTTTTTAGAGAACTAGAGGCATAAAACTAAAACCTAATTTTATGTTAATCTCCCCTCATTTGCTTTGGATGGATGAAGGTCTGTTCCGTACAACTCCTTTAGTGAATTTCTATCCCAGTCTTTTAGGGTATATTTGTGCACTCCACACATATTGCTTTCTGACAGGTTCCCAAACTGCAGTGGGACAAGGGTTAAAACAATGCTCATCTACACATAAGGAGGGAATGAAAAAGGGATATGCGCATTTGCCTAAATGAATAATATGATTCAAGAGTAAGTGCCATATGTGTTGATGGCATCAGCTTTCAACTTCCTTCTACCTGAGAAAACACACAGCTCAGCACAAAAAAGAAAAATACAGAGCATGGTGGATTAGGTTTCTGCCCTCGTCCCCTGGATGCAAAGGCATTTGTAATATTACTGTTCAGACACACAGATCTAAAATAAATGAAGGCTTCTGTGCACAGCTTAGACACTGGCAAAAGACAGGAAGTTCACAAACATATCTGAAGCAAATTATTTCTACTGCTTTTTCAGTGAAAACTGTGATATTTGTTTTGCTTATAATTATTGCACACCTGCGATTTGTTTCAGTAGAGCTGGATCTAGACAGACATAGAATAAATTATGGCCTTTGGCTCAAGACAGTATGGTTGGAATATGAAAAAGTGAGCTATTAACAACTAATAAGATAGAAAGCACAATGGAACAATGGGATAGATATTAGTCAGCCTTGTAGACAGTATTCTCAGTGCTTGCACTGCCAAGCTTTTGTTGTTATTGGGATAAAACAGGAGGGATTTGAAGGAATGAAGTTGTATTTTTTGTGTCATAAATCTCATTTAATGCAGGTTTCATCAGCAAGGATTTTTTTTTGGAAGCCCATGCTAAAATGAAAACAAAGATCATTTCCTATTAAAGCTAACATATGCATCATTTAAAGTACTTGCTGTTTTACTTCTTTGAATGGAAGAACTGTGCCATATATCATAGGTTGAATTGCTCTGTTTAATGATACATTTCAAGAGACAGACACAAAGAGAATTGTTTCTGCGTAGTTTTGTAAGGTTTTCCAGTAGTCGTCAGCAGCTCTTTAAAGTTCAGTCCAGGTTAGAAGTTGTTTAGCAAAGGCAAATCTATGCCAGGGCAGAAATCTGAGTGAGTACTCAGATGTACAATTGACTTATGTCCACCCAAATATTTCTGTGCCTAGAGGCTCACCACAGATGTTCT
>VZTY01025834.1:110861-145430 GCA_013400935.1 Turnix velox | reverse complement strand
TTTTTTTTTTTTTTTTGTTGAACATTGCACAGTCAATACACTCGTTTGGCTAACAGGTAGAAATTATCAGGCAGGACAAAGGGAAAATTAAATTCAAACTAATAAAGACAAAACTTAACTCCATTACTGTAGCCCAAGTAAATTTTATTATGTAGTTTGGATCTTAATTGCACACCGGAATCACATTAGTGACTGTACTGTCAGTGGATTACCAATTCTGTGGCTCAATGTGGCTCAATTCTGTTCTTGTACTTTTTCTGACTTGCAAGACATTTTTATAGAAATTACACAAGTTAAAAAGATGCTCAGAATATTTTAAGTGATTAGTCTGGTCACTCAGACATAAAAATAGAACTAGAGTACTGTTATCTAGAGTTGGTGCTAATTTTGAAGATTGCTTAATGTGTTGATTCATTTATAGCAGAAGTTGACAATAGGATGACATCCACTTAACAGAGTTGGGCAGGTGTACTGGTTCTTCCAATTTCAGATGTGCTCCACTATCTTCTGAAAAGGGAGAAGACTTTAAAGATATTACAGGAGTCTATTTTTTTTTAATCACCTTGATCTGTGCTCAGATAATGTTATGCATTATTGTGATACAATGAGATTTCCACTGGAAATTACAGTTACTATATATTCTATTTTTTTGGTGCAAATTCCAGGGGCAAATGGGACAACAGTGCCAGTGAACAGAGAAATAAATGAAGAATTTAAGGATTGCTTTTTCATTCATGGAAATGACTGAAACTTCTGGAAGTGATGGTACTTCATTAATTTCATTTAGTACTGCTCAGTGCTCTAGTAGTTCTTATGTAGATGCCTATACACTCCTTATTGCTAACTGTACCTATTGCACACCTCTTGAGTGCAAGCAAACCGACATTATTAGAAAAATATCTAACCTTTTCCAAAGTTTTGGGGAGGACCTACAGTCCGCTACCCTTTTTCATAGGCACGATACTATTTTAGGAAAAGGTGTCCCTTTAGATTTCATTGGTTTAGACTTTGGATAAAGAATCTGGTGCTTATATCACAATCTCAATGATCACCAGAAAAAACCTAAAAATAATAAAGCCCTGCTTTTAGTTATAGCCTCTCTCCATCTTAACCTGGGAAGCCTGCAGTTTTTATAGTTCTAGCATTTTTTTTTCATAAACGTGAAAATCCAGGTATGAGTAATTTTTCAGCTCTTGCTCTCCTCCTAGTCCACTTCCCATCTGAAAATGCTGTCATACCTCCATGATGTCATACCAGCTTCTCATTTTTTCCTACTCGGTGCTTCATGGCTGGGCTAAGGTTGAGAACTGAAGCCAAAAGCCTCTTAATATTCAATTGCAGCATCCATTCTCTCAGCTTACAGACTTCCTCTCACTTCCAAAACATTTTCCCAAACTATTGTTCTGAGCTCCATATGCTTTTGAGCATAAGTAATGTCACAAGGTTTGGTTCAATTTCTCATGGCAGTTGCAAAGCATGGTTTAAAGGTAAAATCAGTATTAGAGGCTTTCTAAAATTTCTGCCTGGTTCTAGCTATTCTGAGATTCCAAGGATCAAAGTTGCCATCTTTCAACATTTTCCAGCAAATAAAATGAATGGCTTTCCATGATTTTGTTTCTTTATGCATTCAGCTTCAGCAGAGGTGTCAGTTTCTCATGCTACTGTGCTATTTTTTGTACCAATTTAGCTATAAAGCAAAATTATTTTAGTTACTTTCTGGAGCTCAAAAGCACATGGGACAAACTGAATTTGTTTGCAGTGAAGGAAAAATAGTAATTTTTGCCACAGCAAGTTTTTTCCAGTCATAACTTAAGGTAGGCGCAGTAAGTTGTATTCTGTTTTCCTTTACTTGGTGTTAATTTTCTATTTTAAAAAATCTATTTGGATACAAGTTAAATAAATATGTTGATCAGCCAGGAGGCTTTCAGGTGTTCCTGCTGACACTGGCTCAGAAAGGAAAAATGATGGAAAAACTACATAAGGCTTAACTCTTACAAAAGCAGCTCAAAGTAATACAACTTTTATGCAGTGTAGTGCTTAACATACACACTAGAGGGAAGGATCATCAATACTTGCTGTATGAGAACAGTAATTTCAGGTATCAGATACTATTTGACAGAAAAAGAAGTCAGTTAAGAATTTGTGGCAATAAAAATAATATTCTCTACTCTTTTGCATTTTCTCATGAGGTCTTGAAATACCTTGAGATCAGCATGAAGCAGGAACACAATTTGCCCTGGGTCCTGTACTCGAAAATCTGTTAACACAAACCCAGCCAGTGTTTCATCCACAGAATCACACTAGCAAGAGAAAGCTAAAATCATGGCAGTTTTATTTATGAAAAATAATTTTTTTCATACATGATCAGATTGCCCCAAATAATCTTATTCTACTGTACAGTTGAAGGAATCACAGCAGAATGTCCACGTCTGAGCTTGCCTGCCTGAGAAGGACTATAGACTGTGTGCACTCACCCCAACTTGGCCTTCATATGTTTCTATGTCCTGATCTATTTTCATATCTTGTCATTGCAAAATAATTAGATCTTGAGCTTGATGCTATTTGCTAATTCAAATCTCCCCCTCATTTCAGAAGCTTATACTAAGTTGTCAGGTTTTCAAGAAATTAGTTAATATCATGGTTAGTCTGTAAGCTGCTTAGAACAGTGATTACTTCTATTTCAGCATGCCAGAAATTCATAAGATATCTCAAAATTGCATATCTGATACACTGAATTAGTGAAAACACATCACACTTCAAAAATGCTCCCTCCCCAATCCCATAGGTGAGTAATACATTACACCAAAGTGAAATGTTATTACAAAATATATTTACATATTAAAGCATATCTATTATCATTTTATGGACCAGAGCTTCTACATTTTGCCCTATGCACATGGTTTCTAGAACACCTCTCCACCACTGTGGAGTTCTCAGGGGGGCCTTCCCTTACAGCTTTACATAAATATATTAGTGCAGTTCTCTGCACTCTGCAAACATATCAGAGACTTATGAACAGAAATCGCTATTGACTTTTATAGTTGGTTAAACTTCCCTCCATGCTCTTCCCCTTATCATGACCAGGTTGTAAGGATAGACCGTCTTCTTT
The DNA here is from genome assembly GCA_013400935.1 of Turnix velox. NCBI lineage: Eukaryota > Metazoa > Chordata > Aves > Charadriiformes > Turnicidae > Turnix > Turnix velox. The sequence continues at coordinate 142,321 of VZTY01025834.1, read as the reverse complement.
GTCTCTTAACAACCTTGTTCTTGATGAATTGTTTTGCGGTTTCAAGAAACTCATTCTCCCATATGCAATGTGTTTATTTTCAGCACGCTTTCCTAAGCAATTCACTGCCTAAAATTGCATGTGTGTATCTTGTTAGCCAATATGTATTTCAAATCTGTAGTAAATCAGACTAAATTTGTCAAAATGTTATTCAAACATTTATAGTTTGAATGGGTTGTCCATACACAGGTGCTTAGTAACATTTACTAGGATATTTGAGATTTGGCATGGCTTTAGCCAGACCTAAAAAAGTCTTGAAGCTTTTTTTTGCCAAGGAAACTGGTGTTCTTTTAATACACAAAATAGCACTTGATACATACCTACAGCAGCATATTCAACTCCTACATCTCTGCTGATCATCAGAGAAGCTTACAGTGGAAATATAGATACTTTTCTGTAAACATTTCAGGTTTCTTAAACTTGAAGTAAATCCCACACAATGTTCCTGTAAATTTTACAAACATGCATTGACAGGTACAGAGAGAGTTGAAGTCTGAGGTCCAAACAAGGTTGCAGAGAATCAGTTCAGCAAATAGTAATCCTTTCTTTATGGGTTATCCAGTGTCATGTTAATTTAAATCTTACACACTTAACTGTAAAATGGAGTGCTTTGGTAAGGATCAGTTAATGATATAGCCTTATTGTAACAAATTTAAATAAAATTGTCATAACTTCACTAAAAAGGCCTTCTTTACCATGTTCTTCATAGTACTAGTAGTTTCCTAGTAGTTTCCAAATGAGAAAATCCAAAATGCTTTCACTAAGATACCTATGTGACTTCAGCAACAGAATCCAATTTGTTACTTGAGTCTTGGTATTTTCTTCATTTCTAGCCTTAAATGTTGAAGGGGGAAGATGGGCTTAGTGACCTCTCAGAGCTTTTTCCAGGTTATTTTTTTCTGTAATTCTTTACTTTGGATGCTATGATCATATTTTAAGAAATTTTAAGAAATTTTAAGTGTATCATTTGCTGTCCTATTTTTCTTACCTCTGCCTCCCTCCTTCAGAACTACTTTCAATGATGTAATTACAGCCGATCATCTAACCTGTTGTCACAAAGTCACCTTATCCTCAGTTTATGTCCACCACGTTTTAATCCCAGTCTCTAGTTAGGACCATGCAGCCACTCATTCTCTTCATTCTATTCCTCCTACCAAGAAGGATAGGAAGGGGAAGGAAAAGAGAGGAAAGAGGGAAATATTCTCTTTTGGGCTGTCAAAAAAACCAGTTTAATAGAAACAATTACAAAAATTGAAAAATAACAAAAATAAATCACAATAATAATGCATGGGTCACTCTTACCAATGGAAAATCACAGTTTCTTGCCCCCTGTCCAACCATTTGTATACTGGCCATGACATCCATGCCATGGAATATTTCATTGGCTGTTCCATCATTATAAGGGAAGCTGAAAAAAGTTCATAGTATAAACTAAAATCAATAGCTGTTACTGTCATTTGTAACAACCACCAAAACCAGGGCAATGTCACAGCTAGAGAAATCTGTCATTTGTCCATGACTCTCTCTGTAAGAAACTGTTTCCCTTCTTTATGACTTGAAAATGGGGGACAGAATGACATAATGACAATTCAGTCTATGTCATTTGCTGTAGTCTTTCAAGACTGCTTGAATGTTTTGGACATGCATGCTGGTAGTGCATTGTCTAACAAATTTGAGACTTATAAAATCCATTTGTCTTTCTTACATTAAGTTCAAAACTTCATCCAGGTTAAACTTGGCTCTGAAATATTTCTTCTTAGCTGAAGGTTGACTGGAGACCAGTGTTACACAATTTGCAGTTTGATATTGTGAGCAAAATCACATTTAAGTGTTAGTTGAAATAATCTAGCAAAACAACAGGAAAATATTTCACCCACTTCCTGTTTCAATTTCCTGAAGATAAATGGTTCATTTTTGTAAAGAAAATTTGTCAGTTGGAACAAAAGGGAATTTTCAAGATCTCCATCACTGCCAGGTGTTTTATTGGGCAGTGAATTATAAGCATAATTTAATCCTTTCCAACACAGTGTTACTGAGAAGCATCTTGGGTTTGGTTTTGGTTTTTTTGGGGTTTTTTTTCTAAACTTCAACTTCAAATAACAGCCAACAAATTTATGACTCCTTAACTACTTCCACATTTCAGGTCCTGATTTTATAATTCCTTCACTAAGTAACTGTAGGCAATATTAATGGGATTACTTTTGTGCATATGTACTGCTCATTGATTAAAATACTTGCTTGCAGCCATTACTCAGGAGTGGAGCTGTTGTTACCTAGTTTTTAAACTATATACCTTTCTTACAGGAGATTTGACAGAATTCTCCTGTTTAAATGTTTCAAATATTGTTTCTGCTATCCCCCCATCAAAGGTGGTGGTGGTGTCATATTTTCTGTTGCCTATTACACTTCCAGAAAAAGTCAGTGAACATTCAAGTTAAGAACTAAAGGCATAAATTTTACTTTGATAAAAATGTAGCAAAACTCCACAGGCCTATCAAAGGGTAGAGAGGGATAGTTGGCGATGTGTCTGGGAAGACCTTCCTCTTGCCTCCATAGGTCCATTTTTCATGTTTTGCCACCATTTATGGTGTCTTTCAAGTTGCACTGCTTCCCAAATCTACGCTTCTATTATTTTCATTTCTTACTCTTTTATTCATAAAATCAATTTAAGTTAAACGAAAATGTTCATTACATAAAATGTCCTCGCCCACACCAACTGAAACTTCATACTTTTGAGGCAAAGCATAGTGTATCTGAAAGCTCAGTCAGGGCAACTCAAAGTGCACTGTATTGTTTCTTTCAGAAATAAAAATACTCTTATTTTCTTTCAAGTTTTCTGTGGAATATGAATTTGTAAAATCCTCTTAGCCTATGTGTTAAGGCTGCAGGTAGCTTTATAGGTCACAGGCTAGGTTGTGGCCTAAGGCTAAACCAGCTGAGCAGAATCTGAAAAACTAATGGACACAGCAAGAGAACTGTGTGAAATAAAACATTGTGAGGAACTAAAAATGTTGCTTATAATGTCATAAAGAATAGCTAGATTGTACAGGTCATCAGGGGGTATTCTGTAAGAAACAGACAAACTTTACAGATAATTGAAGAGGTATATCAGAGACTTCTCAGGGAGCAGATACAGGGAAAGTATCAGAAGTGCCAAATAGTTGCCTCAAAAGTAGGACCAGTGAGGAAACATAATTAGGGTGGATGTCTATATAGGAGAGGATAAGGGTGTCAAAAAGGAAGACTCTACAAGGGGGTAAAAATTGAACAAATGGTCTGTTTGAGGGTCCCCGTGTGCCTGCCCTGCAGTTTGAAGCAGTGCAATACAAGGGGGTAAAACACAGTGCTTGTGTCTGACTTGCTTTTGTAGTCAGAAGGGAACTGCTATCATTCCAACATCAGCAAAGGAGCCACAGTGGCTTTCCTCCTCCTGCTATAGAGTAACAAATGGAGGGTGCTATCTGACATCTTCACCCTTCCATTTATTACCAAGAACTTTCCCCTAATACTTGCAAATTTCATTAATTATGAATTTGTTACTTTCAGTAAATTCTTTGCAATATATTGTTCCTTAATACCAGATCAGAGATCACTTCCCTCTTCCTTTCCTCTCTTTGAAGCAAAAAAGAGGGTATGATGAGCCAGTAGCTATGGATGAGTAGAGTAAATCTTGAGGATTTTGATTAAGCTCAATTACTGTTTCACTTGAGATAATCCAAGGTCTATGTCTTAATCCTTAAATTCCATTTCAAAATCAAATTTAAATATGTCATTTGAGAGGAGTAATCTTTCCATTCTTCACTGCATGAAATGTTTTCAATAGGGAATTTAGTTTTGCAATAAGTAGCCACAATTGAGGTCAGAATAAGGAGATATACTTAAATCATTTATTTTCTTAGGAAATAACTCTTGTTGTTTTGCTTGAAGACATTGCTGAACACAAAGTACCCACAGCTGTGGATGGTTGTGATCACAAAGTCAAGCAATTCAATAGTGCCTGTAGTACAGACAGTTCCATTTCCTACAAGCCTATTTAAAGCTTAACATTTCTAATGTGTGAAATGTCTGAACAAACTACAGGTACTGAAGCTAAATTTAAGCCTGCTAGAAAACAGCATGAGATTTTTTTTGTCCATTCTATATCTTTTCTTGCAGACTAATGATTTAGAGGAAGGCCACAAAGGCTAATGAACACATGGTGGGACTTTATATAGGATATCAAGACTGGTGCAACCCACATACATCTAGCTGCAGTACTGTAACTCAGAACAGAAAAAAAAAAGTTGTACTTTCAGGTTCCATTGCTATGGGCTTAAACTTGGAATTGGTGAGTGAAGACACTTCTGTAGTCTGAAATAAGTTGCCTTTCAGAACGTCACCTGAAAATGTCAGACTGCCCATGGGAAATTCACATCCCAATAGTCAGTGGAAATATGGAGTACCACTTGTTTTTTCACACCGTTAGATTGTGATTGATTGTGATTGTGACTGTGATTAGATTGTGACATCTCTTCACACAACAAGCAGCAGTAACTATGGTCAAAGACTGAAACATTGCAGTGAAAAAAAACCCTATCAAGCAGACAGCCAAGTAACTTGTCTTACTGTATTAGTTATAATGTTCATTTCTTCTGTAAGAAGAGATGATCCTTGTTACATTCGCAGTGTTCTGTATACCAGCAGATCTGTATCTGCAGGATCTTGAAAGAAGTTTTAACAGTCACATGGGCCAAAGTTGAGTCCTTCCCTAGTGATCACAGTGGCCTGGTTGAAGTTCTTCCCCATGGGAGCAGTGGGTTAATGCTTCTCTGAGCCATCACTGCCTTATCCAAAGTGAGGTACTCCTACCCAGCTCCTCCTGAAAGCTCTTGGTTTTTCTAAACAAATAGATCAGATGGCTTGGCCTGAATGAGGTTCTAAGAAACCTGATAAGGAAAGAGATGACAAACAGATCTGATCTCAGTTTCTTTCAGGTTCATCTCCATACTTTCCCATGCTTTCCTCTACCAAAACATAGGCTTCCTTTCAGGGGACAAGTAGATTCTTTTCTATACTTAAGATATATTACCATATAACTATATGTTTGTACGGTAAGTATAGCCTTTATTGTGAAAATAAATAAGATTGACTCAGGGACAGCTTCTTTGGGAAGTCTGTTGAACAGAATCCTTGAACATCACCTTATTTTGGTGTTCCATTTTTTTTTTACTACAATAATAGATTGGTTGTTAGCTTTAAATAAACTTGTCATACTTTTACATGATCTCATATATAACAATCCTGCTGCCAAGATTTTAAATTCCCTGCCTTCATTTTACAATTATTTTATCTCAGTAATTGCCAAAATTTTGAATCTTCTGTGTCTACCTCTGTACTTAGTGTCAACTTCTCAGTTTAAGATGTATGTACAATGTCTAAAGTGTCTAAATGTTTAAAATGTCTAAAAATTAACTGCATATTTTCCTGGCTTTTTTAGTCTTAAAAACTTTATCTGTCACATTTTTTGCCTTCAGCAGAGTATTCTGGATTTCATTTTCTTTGCAAAAAGGCAAGGGAAAAGTGTTTTTGATAGTTGTACAAACTTCCAACCGGATCAAATAAGTTGTTTGGTTATTAGCACTTTAAGGTAACATCCATTCAGGCCAAAAGAGTACTCCTTGATTAATTTTGCTGACACAGGATATTCTACTAAGCATGAGCATTTATGTAGAATCCTCATGGTACATATTAAAAATACCATTCTGTCATGTAAATAAACATTTATTTGTAGAATAGGTACTTTATGAAAGGAAAGTGTGCTTTGCTCTGCTCCCAACTGCAGCATTAGTGAGGGAATTAAAAGAAGCAAGCAGAGCTGAGGGGAGCTCCTGAAACTGTCTGCTTTGCATGGGTGAGGAAAGGACTAGATTTATGAGTCAAGACAAAAGAATCTTTTTTCCCCTCCATTAAGATCACTTAGTTCAGCAATACAACTTCCTTCCCAATCATTTCAGGTATGCACTCACAACCCGGCTGATAGCAAGAAGAAGAGTGTCTGCTTACTCAGGAGAAACTTCCAAAACCAAAAACTGATTACTCTCTTCCTTGCCCCCCCCACATACTCGTTCTCTCCCTCCTACAAAAATATGCTAATTAATTCCTGTTATTTTACTTATTCTTGCTTTCACTCTTATATACACTCCTATATTTCTTTCACATACTCATAAAATCAGAGTCGGAGGGGACCTTCAAAGGCCACCAAGTGCAATCCCCCCTGCAGTGAGCAGGGATATCCTCATCAAGCCTGACCATGAATGTCTCCAGGGATGGGGCCTCCACCACCACTCTGGGCAACCTGTTCCTGTGCTTCCCCACCCTCATGGTGAAAACCTTCCCAATGTCTAATCTAAACCTACCCTGTTCTAGTTTAAATCCCTCTCCCCTTGTCCTATCACTAGCAGCCCTCCCCAGCTGCTATGAGGTCTCCCTGGAGCATTCTCTTCTCCAGGCTGAACAGCCCCGGCTCCCCTAGTTCTATCCACATGCACATGTATGTATCTCTTTAAACCTATTTAAGAGCTACAATGCAGTGGTCTCCATGTAGTGGATGGGACACTTCCAAAAAGCCCCATTTCCTAACAGATATATTTTCTCTCTGTGATAATTGAGCTCAAGAGAAAAGAGAAAGACTAGAATTGAATAATTAACAGTATACATGATAAAAATGTGAACTCCTACGGTGATGGTCAAATAGAAGAGAATACCAAAATCAAATTTTAAGTAATAACAGAGAAACCTCAATGGACTAAAAGCAGTTACAAAGAGCCATATGAAGACAAAAAAGTGTAGAAAAAGAACGAAAATAACTTGGCTTTAAAAAGTTATTTAAAACTCTTCAAGGAAAAATGTTAATCTTTTTCTCTTGAATAAATAATGCAATATGGCAAGGACACCTGAAATCTGAAGTAGGAACTGTAGCCATGCAGGAAATATATCATTCACCATGAAAAATATCCACCCACAGACAGCAGTAGTAACAATCAATGAAATAAAGCTAGGTCATATAAACCACATAATTTCTGTCACAATTTATTATAAAATTGAAACAGAAGAATTTCTTGCAGCATGGTGGAGAGAATTTTCATTCCTTCTCAACATACTTGCTGTAAAGGGCTCCCACACACTAATAATTAAATGCAGGATTTTTATGGTTATTTACCACACAGGAGTTAAATTTTCTGTAGGCTTGGGGAAAAGTTCTGCTGAAGCCTTTTGATTCTACAATAGAAGCAACAAAACTCTTTGCTAGTTACCCTTTCCCTTCCACAGTACTCTGTTGTTTTGCATGTAATTTTGTATTTTCACCTGGCAGCCAGAATTATATGGCAAAGGGAAAATAAAGACATACCTGGAGAAGCTCAGAGTGGTATTAACATGAATGGCAAGGATCACTGACTTGAGTTCATGATCATTGCAGACCACAATAAAGTTTCCTGCTTTCACCTCCCAGCCACAAAGATTCTTGCCTGAGAATGGAACAAACTAACTGTGATCAAAAGGCAGATAAGCTGACAGGCTTTTTTTTTAGAGGTTAGTCACAGAAGAAAGCTGTCTATCAAAAATAGAGCGTACTGGAGAGCAGTCAAGGACTGCAGACTTCAGCGGGAACCAAGGCAGAGAGCGGCCAATCTGACCTCTTTGCTCCCTCAGCTTTTATACTGAGCATGGCAGAGGGAAATGGAACATGTGATTGGTCAGTTTGGGCCACCTGTCCTGCAGACATTATCATCCCTCTCTTTCATTCTTGGTTTTAGCCTTTAATTATCTAAAGTTACACTTTTATGAACATTTACTTTCAGGACTCTATATGAATAAAGGCCTATTCACATCCTACTACATGTAACCAATTATAAATTTTCCCTCAGAAATGAAAAAATAGAGTCATTAAAATACACTTTTTAATCATTGGGGAAAAAAAATCTAAAATACCATAGCTTTTGAGAAGATGTTTGCATTGGTCTTACATGACTACTGTCAAGTATCATAAGGATAAAAACTATGAAAATACAAAGCACAAAACTTATTTATCATATTTATTTTAAATACTGATCTTGCTTCTTCTTTGCTAGTCTATTTCTAAAGAAAATCCTCATATAAAGCATGTGTTTTTGTGGTATGTAAATGCAAGGATTTTCTTTCCTTTTCCAGAGTTAGCAATATTATTTGATAGGAACACAGAAATTTGAGCCAGACATTGTTATCTAAAACATTTGTAGAAGAATCAAAAATGCCTGAAATTTGCCTTTATAGTGGTCCAAGTGTTGGCATAAAACTTTGATTTTAGGACTATTGTATGAGGCTCAGCCCAGCTCACTGAATACCAGATAATATTTCATAAATTCTCAGCAGTAAACAAGCAGTCATAATATATATTGTCAGAGTTTTTATTGGTGAATATTTATGTAAGATAGGCAATGGATTATTTAACAAAAATTATAAAAATAGTTATGTGGAGTACTTCTTTAATCAGTGGATGATGTGCAATAAATTAAGAGAGGCCACAGGTCCATATAATTTGTACTTTGACAGCATCTTGAGACAGATATTTAAGAGGAAGACACAATAAAAAACCTTTGCTGCACATCTGACACATATCAGGAATTTTCATTAGGCTTCTTCAGTTCTTATCTACTTTAACATAGGAATCTTTATTTTATTTGATCATATAAGATTATCTGGGAGGTCTGAAAAATGTTGCAACCAACTTGTTCTTTTGATGAATGCCACAAAACATAGTCTTTGTGTTCACAGATAGCTGCATACAGTCTTCATGGATGACGTTTTAACAAAAGGAAGAGAAAGGTCAATTATTTAATTTAAAAATTTAGGGCTAAAATTTTTCACAGTCATGATTTTATTTGAAGAATTTCACACTGCAATCAAAAAATAGTTACAAGGAATGTAATATCATAACACAGAGATATGACTTCACTAAGTACCATGTGGAATCATAAGAAAGAAATATGCAACCAGCTCATCTATTTTCCAAAACTATCTCCTCAGAATTCTGTTTAGACCTTTCTTGACAGTCTTTATTTTTTAAAGATATTGAATAGAATGCTAAGTTTCTCTGAAAAGGAGACCCTGTACTGGAGAGATTCAGTATCACTGGTCAACAAAGAATGTGACCCTGTGGAGATCACATTGGTACTTCCATGGATATCAGTGCTAAAAGTAAGTGCTGCTCAAACTGCCCAAAAAATTCAGTCAAATAAATAAATAAATAAAAAACACTGGTCAAAAAAAAAAAAATCCACTTGGTTTTGGTAGAGCGAAGGGAGATTATTTTAAGACCATTTGCTGTAAAAGTTATCTGTCATAAAAACGATTATTTACAGCTTAGTTTATTCCAAACATACTTCAGAGACAAACAATGCTAGAAGAATAAACACAAACAAGATGATTTGTAGCTTTAAATTATAAAATATATATTCTGAAGCACTCAGGATTCCTGATTGAAGTGTCTTTAATTTGAGAAGATGCTGTATGGCAGAATATATGGCAGACTACGAACAAGACTGTAGAATTCTTCTCTTAATTTGATTGATCTTTGTGTTAGTACCTGAATAACCTTTATGTATGTGGAATTTTTTGCTGTACATGTGATAAGAATATGACATTAGAATTATTTCTCTAACTTTGAGGTTAAACAAGTTGAAAAGGACAAGAAATCTGCCCAGATATCTCTATTATTCTTGTGTTCAACAGAACTGTATTATTCTAGTCTAGTATTATTCATGGGTTAGATAAGGAATATTTGAAGCTAATGTTTTTTAGAATATCTTGCAGTTTTTCTAAAATAAATACTTACCAACTGTATTCTACAATCCTTCCATATTTTAATCTGTCATGTCAGAAACAGTTAAAAGTAGAGCGAAGTTTTAGGATTGATGCTGCAGCACAGTCCCCAGCCTGATGCAGGAAATCCACACTGTTCATAGATATCCAGGTTAAAGGGATGAAGTAATGTGACAAAGCAGCAACATATGAAAAACTACATAATAAATAAGTAAATAAATAGTGTTATATTTATCTGATCACCTGCGTCACCACAGCTTTGCCTTACTAGTCACACCACTTGCAAGAATCTTGGGACATACATCAATTGTAACTGATGAAATTAGGCCAGGAAGTCTGAAGTTTTATAAGGGCTAAGTGAATCTGATGAATGGTCTGTGTATGTGAGTCTGCATCTTGCCTTTTGTAGCACAAAGTGCTGAGTTTGCAATACTCTGTGAATCAGGAAATAAAAACACCTGGTTACAATTTACCACCATTTTTTTTGGCTGGGCTAAACATCCAGTCTTGTGATCTTTTATTGCTCCTGAATTCCCTCATTAACTCTTTCAAACATACTCTTCATTGCATTTTTTAAATCTGTGATAGTGTAAGATGTCTCATGCTATCACTGATTTATAAGAGCAGACATCATTACAAAGGACCAGACACCTTAGCTTTCCCATGACACTATTTTAACTTGTAATAATATATCTGCTAAATTAGACCCAAGCTGTGCATTGTTCAGCATTGCATCTTAGGGCCACCAAGAGGTCATACACAACAAGACTGTATACTTACTGTTTCTCTTGCATGTATTGCTGGGCTTGTAAATTCTTGATTGAAGAGGAAAATCTCCCCAACTATTGCTGTCCTGCTTAGTTGACCAGAAAGTCTAGTCGTTTCTGTAACACTTGCCAGCATGCTATTTCAAAGTCAACCTTCCAAACTAACACTTGCAGTGTCCTCATAAAAATGAATGGATATTCACTTCCTTTAATTCCTGCAGTGAGATGATATCAATGTGATTCAGAGTTACAATATGTGAGCTTTGCACTACGTGGGCAGTTCATGTGCACAGAGCCTGGGCCATCTTGGAAGCCCTCATTGCTAAAATTTTACACTGGGACATGGACAAGCTTCTTGTTCCTCTTTATTATATAGAATATGAAGCTAGTCTAATGTAATTTTTCTTCCCCTTTAGACTGCAATTTCTTTAAATAAGAAGTCTTTAAGCTTACATTCTTAGTGCAATAACGCCATTTCCTAAAGTGGGAAAGGTGCAACACTGCTTAAGATCGTGTTATCGTTAAAAATTTTGACATTATATCATCCATTTATTGGATTTTAGATAGGACTTTATTATGCAGAGGATGCTATAGAAGGCTTTTAAAATCTTTTTGGCTAGATCAGGAGACAGCTATGTCCTAACCCACTCATGTTCAGCTAGGCTGATCCAAAGAGCGTATGCTCTAGCCTACCCAATTGCTTCCATGAGCAAGAAGGTACAAAGGAAGGCTAGAATGTCCAAAATATTTGCTTTATTTTCTTTTCAGCATGGCTGAGGGAACTTCTCAAACCATTACAAAAGACACTGCCAAGGAAGGAACCTGTATTTGTGTTCAGTGCATTCAGGCACAAGGACAAAGAAATTCCCACAAGGCTGGTGTTATGTGATGGCAGAAAAAAAAGGAGATGCTTAGGTTAGCTAAGAGTAGGTATGCTTCCATGCTATTAATAAATGATCTGATAGAGTCAAGGGGTATTCATGCCATGTGGTCACAAACAGTAGCAATAGTTTTATGCCTGTTGTATGTAACTAGAAAAAAAGTTGCACTGACTTTTAAACACACTTTTGTGTATGTATTCATTTAGTGAAGTGCGAGATGTGGCAGTATGCCATGTCTTCTGTTCTCTCATGTGTTTCCTGAATAAATTAAGTACCATTCATTTTAACGTTTTCATTACTTTCATTGACTATCTTCTCTTTCCCTTCCATCTTTTTGAGACAATAATATCAGTTGTGAACACTGCATTCACATGAAGCCTTTGACATGGTTTTGTCTGTTGCTCAGTACCTGACATTATTAAGAACTTCACTCCAGAATTATGTAGAAAGACACAAAGGGAGTAAACTTTTAAAACAATAGGTTGTCACTTTGAATGATTCTGCTGACCTGTAAACATTCTAGATTACAGAATGTTTGCTGATGTGTCTCTTCACTCAGGCTCCTTCATTTTAAGAGTTAACATTTGTAAATTGCAATAAACAAATGCCTTCTTTTTATTATTTGCCTTCAAGGTTCAAAGTTTTTTACTTTTCCCTACCTACTAGTACATGTCCATAAATTTTTCTCATGGGTGAGAAAGGAATGTGCTTTCCAGTGAAGAAACTGGCAACAGTTTATCAATGTATCCTTAAAATTAAATATTCACTAGGAAGTGAAAACACATTAAGGCCACTCTACATTTGTTCACTCACTGGGGAACTCTTCAATTCCATGTTAACTTGGCATATGTCTCCACAGAAGTTTTCACTCCCACTTTAGCGTCAATCTTATAATTACTTCAGTATCATTTCAAGGATTGTGAGCTGCTCATTAAAGAGATGGAGAGTTCTCCTAACAATAATGATTCTCAGAGTGAGTTATCTGCAACATCATTAATGGAAAAAAATGGCCTTATTTTACAGAAATAATTGGAAACATTGGCCACATGTGATAAAGTTGCATTCCATAATTATTTTGCCACACATGATGTATGTCTTTTGTTCCCTATTATGCTTGTTGAGGCATACTTACCTATATTTTATGGAGATTGTTATAGAGGGCCTCTAACTTCTATTTAACAAATTATTTTTTCCTAAGCCTGATTTGTTTTTGTCAACAGGATGCCTACTTAATATTGCTTAACTATGTATAATGCTTAGCTGATTTTGAGACATGGAATTTATTCTGGATTTATAACAAAGGTTACAATTTACAGCTATTACTCCCTTGACAGAACTCCAGCAAAAGCATCTCTACTTGGAGAAGTCAGACCTACCCAGCTTGGCACTGCTCTCGTTTTGCCCAAGACACTGGGATTCCAAATTGCTGAGTATTGTTTCCTCCACTATTAACTAGGAAATTTAATTCCTTTGTTTTAAAATGCAGTCCCTTGTACATGGCCGGGTATGAGCCTATTTTGAATACATCAAAAAACCACTTCTATGTAAAGTGAAGGACAACTGATTTATTTTTCCCATATGTAATCAAAATCAGGAACAGACTAACATATACTCTTTTTTATATTGCTTGGTTGTTGAATGTAGTTATCATCCTATTTTGCCAAAATTAGCAAAGAAGACAAATAATTAGGATGATGCTTACTAGTATGCAATTTTAACAAAAGTCATAAGTCTAGATCTTCTGAACTTAAGAAGGATCCAGCTGCAAAATAAATCCCACACGTAGAATAGCAATACATCGGAAGGCAACATGTCAACAAGGCAATCAGCTTGGTGTTTTTGATTTTGTGTGAATAGATTTGCAGTCATTTAAAGTAAACCTCTGCCTTAAACTCTAAATTGTAGTTGTTGGTAAGATTAAATAATCATCCTATCTACTGCTTAAAAGATGCTGCCTCCAGCAGCACCCACACACGGTACCCACATACAAGATGTACAAAGTCGTCTCCTTGGTCTTCTTTAGCTGAGAGAGAGTTCACTAGGCACACACACAACACTCTCTAAGCTCACAAGCACACATCTTTGCAGATCTGAAGTACTGACACAGACCCTCTGTCTAAAAGGTATGCCACTTATGTTTTTCATGGGTCTCCCTACTAGCAGGCTGGTCCAGCTTGTGAAGTAAATGTGAAGCACACTTGTCCTACTCAGCACTCACATGTCTCCTCAAATAAAACCATATACTCCTCCTGCCATTGATATTGCTGCTCAGACCCAGGGCTGCCTATGATTTCGCTGTTCCAGTCTGATGTTTGCTACACTTGAATTGGGGAAGAAGTGGAAATCTCACCAGAAGCTAAATCGAGGCACATAGGCTGTGGCCTGCAGTCTAGCTGCAGCCACCAGTGCTAAACCCCTTGTTCACCACACTTATTCCAGTCGCTTCTAATGGCTGGCTTGTGGGGATCACTTTTCCCTCCCTCCTTTAGAGGTTTAAAGACCAAACTCACTTTTATCACTGACCCTGAGGCCCATCCCTGGCCTGTGGCATCAGCTGCTCCTTTTATACCCTTTTCTCTCTATTCCCTGCCTTTTTCCTCCCCATCCCATTCCCCTACACATTCTCTTGTGAGGTTAGATAGATCCACTGACCCCCTTCCAGCATCCCAAACCCTCAGGTTTACATCCTTGTAAGCAGTGAAGTCTTGGTTTCCTGCAGTTTCTTGATAACCCATCAATATTTGTGATTGTTGATGTTTGTTCCTTGTCTTTGCCTCCATTATGTTTGTCAGATTTGTGTCTGTTTCCTGTATGTCTTTCCCCCGTTCCTTATTGCCCCACTGGATAAGGTCCTATTATCTTAATGTAATCAAGATGCCCACATTCCACACACTCATCGGTTAGTGCAACTGGACAGTTTTGTTTGCATTACAACCTCTCTTATTTGTTGGTCAGGTTTGAGATTCTGTATGTTCTTGTTCATGTCTTCCTCCACTCCTTATTGTTCCATCTTGCATTGAGAAGGTCCTTAACCAGACACTCTCAATCTTTCCACATACCAGCATAAATCCCTTTCCTTAAGTGGAAGGTAACATTCCTCTATAGGCCCTATGCTCCTTAGCTCTAGGAAAACTAACTTGCTTCATGAATGGATGGATTTGTCAGCAATTACTTTCATGATTCAAATGCAAGTACCCAGAGAGAGGTAAAAGTCTGATCAAATCCAGCAAGTTAAACTCCCATGAAATGTACATGGTGGAGGTTATGAGTCTGACTGTGGTTATATTAAAAGCATATATTACAATGAGAGTTGTAACATTTTTAAGGTTAAAATATTTCTCCAGTTAGTTAAAAGGGTGATTGTATTTACCACTCACTAGGCAATCACTTTGCATAGTCATAAAGAGCTGCAACAGCTGTAAGTAAAACAGGAGCGCATATAATGCATATTCTCATTACCTGCACCCCTAATGGCTTCAGTCTTGGTTTTAGTAATATGCTTCTTCAGCTTCTCTTTTCCCTTGTTTCCTCCTTCTTTGTGTTCTGTTTTCCATAGGAAGGTCAATCAGAAGACTGTTGGATGTGAACCTCGGTGGGCTCCAGCCTTGCTCCACACTGGGCTATTCTGCTACTAATACCATGATGTACTAAGTTTTACACCACCAGGTAAATTTGGATGCAGCAATGATCTTATTAGGATAATATTCGTGGTGACATTAAGAACCAGGGATCTTAGATATTGTGCTTCTCAAAACATATATGTAGATTCGAAGTCCATGGAAGACTGTTGGCAGCAGTGAGGCTGAAAGGATGTCTTCTGTGAGAAGAGGCTAGGGTTGCCTTGTACTGGACACAGATGGTTCCTAAAGTAATACGACGATTGGTGTAAGAAGGGGCTGACCTCCACGATCAATATGATCTGCCAGAATCGGTTTATTGTGAGCATGAGACAAGCTTATATACAGTGATGGCTACTTATCAATGCTACTAACATACTGATTGGTTACAGGTTACATTCTTGCATTAATGTCAGACCCTCCTCTTAGAGTTCTTCTGCCAACACACAAGGCCGTTGTTATCTTGCTCATTCTTGACTCCTTCTTAGTTCCCACCGCATAGAGGACTTTTTCCCAAAACAATGGAAGGCATAAACAAGCTCCAAGGCTTCAGGTGCCTCAGGCCCTGAGCTGAGCAGTTGTTAACCCTTTATGGCCTGTGCCCATACTGCAACAGGTTCCAGCAGATCTACCTAAGATAGGGAAAAACACCACATGGCAGTATGAACAATGAGGGGGGGAAAAGGTAAGAAACATCCATACAAGCACTGGGGAGTAGGGGAGGAAATGTTCTAGGTGCTTCATTCTGTGAAAAACACCATGATGGTGCAGTTTCACCTCCAGTCCGTGGAGCGGACCATACTGAAGCAAACATATACAGTGCAGCCCATGGAGACTTCCACAGTGGAGGAGCTGAATATTCCTTAAAGAAACTGTGACCTGTGGATGTGCAGTGCAGCAAGTTTACCCTGAAGGACTGCAGACCATGAAGGGGACCTGTGTTTTTGCAGGAGATAGATGTGAGGAGGAAAACGTGAGAGAGGAACTGTTATGTACTGATAATACCCTCCCATTCCCCATTTGCACTGTGCCTCAGAGAAGGAGAGGAAGGAGGTAGAAAAGAGTGAAATTAAGCCTAAGAAGAATGGGTAGGAAAAAGATATTGCTTTAATTTTTCTTTCTTTCTTACTTTCCAGATGCATCTTAATTTTCAATAAATTATTTTTCCCCAAGTTGAGTCTGTTTTGCCTGTGTCAGTATTTGGTTAGTTATCTCCCCGTCTTTTTCTCAACCCACAAGCTTTTTCATCCTGTTTTGTCCTGTTAAGTAGGGGATATGAGAGAGTAGACATCTAGCAAACAGCCAAGGTCAATCCACCACAGAATACTTCTACTCATGTTTTTCCAAAGGTATTTCCTTAGTATTGACTTTCCACAAGTACCTTTACAAAAATAATCCTTTACTACTGCAGGCAAAAATATCCATCTTTTCCTCAAATCCTTCCCAGTTCTCACTCATAATGATCTTTTGCTCTCCTTCTCTGCCAAATTTGGCCTCCTTGACCATCCAGCCATTGTATTTCTAGTATTTACCATCACCCAGAAGTCTTAGTTTTTTCTTTTCTAATTCTTTTCTCACCTTTCACATCACATCAGTCGTTCCTCCCTCATTACCTCAGGACCTCTGAATGTCAATCCTTACCTTCCCTCTGGACTCTACAACATATCTCCAGCCATCTTGTCCTGCTTATTTCTGTGTTCCAGTTGATAGTTTCAGACCTCTCTTATTACTGTGGCACATGGTCTCTGACATAGAATTCTCATTTAGCCACTCCCAGTCTAACCTGTTTCTGTTTTTATTTAGTTTCTCATATCTCTGTATACTTCCCCAGCCCGAACTCTCTGTTTTCTAAGGTTCACTCCATACCTGTATTGACTCATTACACTGCCATCCTGGTTGTAACTCATATCTTTTTGCTCTCAATTATGCAGTGTATTCTTGCCTCATGTGATGACTTCATCATGAAAAGTGCAGTCTTGGAGAACTTTTCCAGAATTTCTCTGATAGAACGTTGCAGAAATGCCATTTTAGGGAGAGCCTCATTTCATCCTTTGTGAAACAGAATCTAGTAGGAATTGAGCTGCTAAAATTTTCTATAAATTGAGGCTGCCAGGACTTTAGTTTTGCAAATGCTGATAACATGACACCATGTGCATATAATTTTCGATTTGATGGCAAATAGATGTAAACATTTCCAGGGTAAAGCACATAACCATGATTAGCAATTCTAGATCAATTATTTAAAGTCTGGAAGAACTGTAAACAACGGAAAACAGGGTCTTCCAATGCAATCAGCAGGGTAATGAAACAGTAGGTATTGTATGAGAACAATTGCAAGGCCAGATTGTCACCTGGTACAAATCAGAGAAACTATAATGAGTGACTCACAGTACCTCTGGTTCATAGCATGTGTATGTAAAGATTGTAAAATAAAAATTAAAATCTATATTTAGATCCTACATGAGAAAGTACCTCTTATTTTCAGAGTTTTAGTGTATCAGTGAGGTCACTAAGCTAAAATTCATAGCAACAAACCAGAATTATAATGGAATTAATTCTTGGAAATCACATTCTAGTCTTTGTCATCATGATATGCTTATCTCCTGTAATGCCGCTAAAATCTGATGTAGTTGAACAACATGTTCTAAATCCTGTAACTTTTAAAAGGCAAAAGTCATTCTCCAGGATATTCTTTTGAATTCTTTACAGTGCCATATTTATAAAAATAAAAGTATAAACTCCTGAATATAAAGAATAGATTTTAAATTATTTAGTTTCTAAGTCTAGACAAGAAAGTATGCAAGAAAGTATGTTACCACTGAAAGCATGATTTCCTTTATGCATTGTATATAAAAACCAATAATTGGAATGATACAGAAAGCTAACACCCACCAAAACCTTTTAAAATTACATTTTGTTTACAAAGACCATCAGTCATACATCTTGACAGAATAATTTTTGTGCAGAAATACCCACAAGGTTGAATATTCAGGCCTGGTTCTTCACGCATTTGCTTGTGGGTTTTTTTGCTGTTTTTTTAAAAAAAAAATCTTTGGGGTCAACAGAGATAACATGAGGAAATGCATGTAAAATATGAAAAAGGAAAATTAAAATTAATTTGAGTCAGAGTCCATATAAGCAGAACATCAACACTACTGTGTTATTTGTTAGTCACATTTCAAAAGCATCCATCATAGTACCTAAATGCTATAAAGTAACTGATGAAAATAAACCACTTAGACTAGAGCTTAAAAATTAAACCCTATATTTAATGTAATATAATAATTCCTTCTATCCTGTTGAATACAGTTGGTTCCCTGCAAAAACTTTACTCACAGACTTTTTTTCAAATAATTCCTGACACCACACACTTATATATGCATAATCACCAGCACCTTCTTCTTGATGGGTGATAGCAAATCAGTTTTGGATTTAATGGAGTGACTCTCAGAATATTCCTTATTTCAGTTTCTAGAAATCTAGGGTAAATTTGCTGCCCTTGTGTTTCCTGTCTGCTGTATGTGTTGGCAGTCTCTTTTTCTGGTGAGGTTATAGGAAGAGAAATGCTGCATATGATATGTTACAGTCTTGTTTCGTTGCTCCTATTGTATTGATGTTTTCCACAGTGAGAAGACGCATTAAGTGCTAAGATGGAAATCTCATGGTCCATGTGGCATTCTCTGATATAGTCCTGCTGATGTCTCACACAGTTTGTCACCCGCCCCTTCTTTCTAACATCACCAATAAGGATGGGCTCCCTAATATGCAGTACATTTCTCTTTTGTGTGTATCCTAATGAATGTCACCATCTTTTCGTCAATGCATATATCAGTTGGAAACCATCAAACTCATCTGACTATTCCTACAGATTATAGAATGATTTGATTTGGAGGGGACCTTAAAGATCATCTAGTTCCAACCCCCCCTGCCATAGGCAGGGACACTTCCCCCTAGATCAGGTTGCTCAGTGCCTTGTCCAGCCTGGCCTTAAACACTTCTAGCAAGGAGACATCCACAACCTTTCCAGGCAACCTGTTCCAGTGTCTCACCACCTTCACCGTAAATAATTTCTTTCTTACATCTAGCCTGAATCTCCCCTCTTCCAATTTACATCCATTATTCCTACTCCTGCCATCACATTTCCTAATGAACAGTCCTACACCTGCCCTTCTTATGCTCTTCATATGAATTATCAATAGAGAATTAAAGTTAGGTTAAATTTTCTAAATCTAAGTCTAGTTTCAATGATATAATCACTTTCTATTCTCTTTTTTGCTAAGTCATAAGCTTTCTGTGACATTTTATACAAAGGATTCAATTAACATGAAAAATTTAAAATTTCCTTCCAAGCCACAACATAACTTTAAGAATAATCCAATGCAGACTGAAACAAAAATTGTCATGGAATCATAGAATCTTTTAGGTTGGAAAAGATCTTTAGCATTATCAAATCTAACCATTAACCTACCACTGCTGTGTCCATCACTAAACTATGTCTCTAAGCAACACATATGCTATTATTAGATAATATATTCTTACCTATAATTATTGACAGTTATTTTTTGAAATTCACCAGCTAACTAGATTTTAATATGTTTAATTTTTGCTTCATTGATTTTGTGTTTTGGATTCTAAATTCTACATGTGAAAATATGTCACTAGCTGCATTTATCAAGCACACTCATCATCTTATGTATCTGGTCCTGTGTCTTTCACAATGGATTTTTTTCAAGAGAACTTCTGTTCCCCTGTAATGGTTGCATTTCAGGATAAACTTCAGGAATACTTCTAAATTGTCTAAACCAGGATTTTATGAATACATGAAGCTCGATCATTTTGACTTGCTGAATTTGAAATGTATTCATTTCCATGGATACATCTCTGTCAACACAGGCTGACAAAGATCACATATTAATTAATTTGACAGATTGGTTTTTCATAGAATGACATTCAAAGAGAAGATGCAGGATCTTCTGCAGTCAATCAATCATCTTCCTGCTTGCAGAATTTAATTGGTTTAGGAGACATTAGGAGACATTAGAAGGACTAGGAATAGACAGAGAAAATATCTGTAGAGGCTATGGATTGTATGTCTCTACTGAAGAAATGCACTGAGATATTCAAGGTTACAGTTGTGTGCTGAAAGCAGGATTATGACAGTAGCATAGGTTTTTACATGAACTAATTTAAAAAAAAAAGAAGTGTCTTTACACTCTCCTGAAGTGTGTAATGTAGTTTTAATCTTTCACTGTTTGAAGAGGAAAATTTTTATAGGCAGATGTCAGGCTGACTGTTTTTCACAGGAAAGTAAAATAGGCTCAGCTTAACTTAAATAATGTTTGCAATATCACATTTTATATTAATTTATTTCATATTTTCAGCACATTAATTTTGAAATTTTAATGTACTCTTCTACAAAATAAGGTACTTAGCAGATAAGTTAATTGAAATTATGCAAGAAAAAGCTATAGAATGGGGTTCTATGCACAATAGGACATTATTTCCTTTTTGCTCTTTATATTTAGCTAATTTAAATTACTACCTTCAATGACTAAATACTTCCAGGATCCATAATTTGCTATCATATTTTGTGCACTAAGTGACTCCTTTCATTGAAATACTTTACTTTCTGCAATACTTAGCAGATGGCTTTATGACTTTGAAAGGACATCTTTGACTCTCTCTGATTTAAGCCTGCTCTGCTTGAGTTTCTCGAAACAGAACACCTGTTGGCACCTTGTAGAACTCCGTAAGAGAATTTACGTTCATTAAATGAAGAAGAAATTAGTTCGACCAAGTTATCTTCTTGATTGCACCAGTCCAAACCATTTGGAGAATAACTTTGAAGAACATGAACACATTTTACAAGTGTATTCATGATATTTGTCTGCTGATAACCATACGACTCTTTGAAAACAGCAACACTTAACAGCACAAAATGGAATGAGAAGAACTGACAGTATGAAAATAATACTTTCTTCAATAAAGCAAAGTTATGTTTTCCACCTACTTTAAGATTTGAAAACATGCTCTAATTGTGATAATAAATTAATGCAAAACATGAAAGATATAGGAAGTTCAGCATCAGAAATTGTCCATGCTTGTCATATTGCAATGTCTTTGTTAGCAAACATCTCTTTGTACAAGGTCAATTCACTCTATCATAAATTTTTTAAGCTTTCAAAACCTTTTACTGAATAAGCATTAGCAGTCTAGTTTTTCTGAATGCTGACTGCCTAACAAAAGTGTTCCAGAAATTTGACTTCAGACACAAGTTTAGGAGATTGTTCTGAATGAATTGAAACTGTAGCAACTCTAAAAACTGTGACAAAATTTTAAAAAACGACTTTCAAATGTCACAGAATACTTCAGATATACTCCTACAATGCTTATTGAAAGACCAGAAAGTTTTTTAAAATCTCACAAACAAGATACAGTTAAAGCATAACAATTTATTTCTTTATTAAAATTGTTCTAAAAATGTATTCATTGCACACAGTTACATTAATGACAGTTATAGTCTGAAGTCTCAGGTCTGGCCAAATAGAAACTTCTTTTCTGAAGTAGCAGAAACTCTATGGCTACAATTTAGGAAGGAAAAACAAAACCAACACAAAACAATAAAAAATATCCTGTGTTTTTTTAAGTCTGTCTTTGAGGTTTCACCTTGGGGTAAGTCTGACGTTAATGTGTTTTTCATCCTCCTAGCTGTGTCCTAGATGGGGCCCATATACATGAACTAAAATCAATTTTTGGAAGCCAAAATAGGGCAAAACATTCATTTAATTTCATGCTATTTTAACATGTGCCTTGCAGAAATGATGAAGTCAGGAGAAAAATAGCCCCAAATCCACCAGTGAGGCCCCTTAAACTACTTTTGTTTGCATACTTTGGCTTTATGAGAGTGAGTTTTAAAATGAGATTTACAGAACAAAAGCAATCTGAGCTGCAGTTAAGCAAGATACACAGGACTGCAGCTGATATTTTCTTGTGCAACGCATTTAATTCTCACATAGTAGGTGTTGTTGATGGATATATCGTAGATCAGCACTTCTTGGACATTTGAGTGCCCAGAGAAATTTAGAAGTATTGAAAGTGGAACATTTCAGTGCTTCTCATGCCAAATCTGGTGTTACATTCAGAGATGTGCATCATGTGCAGGAAAAATTGCTGAAGTTCTGCAATTAATGATCTTGTCTGTTAACCCCCTGCAATATGGTAACTACATGGAATAAATGTAAGACTTCTTAGAATAAATATTGATCATTTACTTCACATCATATTTTTGCTTCTGGAGGCTGATCACAAGCCAAGCAGCATAAAAGCTATGGATTTTGGCATCAGGAGCAGAAAGCATGACTGACATTAGGACTAGCAGGTAAGGATGCAAGAATTTAAAAAAGTTATTTTTGAGAACCGGAAAAAATTTATTTCTAGGTAAGATTTTCAAAATAAATGTTATGGTATACTGGTTTATATTTAATTCATACTATGGTTAAAAAAATATTCTAGTGTTACTTTTAGATGGTGATTAGAAATAATCCTGTGCAGTTAGACAGTATCCTTCATTTGCCTGGTAGAATGCTGGGCATGCACACTTTCAAATTTTATGGAGGTAAAGTTGCTCTTTCAGCATCGTGTGGAATCAAGTTCTAAATGTAGTTTAGGCAGAGATACTTCAACATGAATTTATAGTTTTTCAGGTTGCTGAGAACTGGTAAGAAAGCACTAGGACTCACCACTAAGGCAACTACCAAATGTGTTCTTGCATACAAAGACAGTCTGTATTACACAAGACATGCATTGACAAAATTCTGCCCCAGCATCCAGTGGGACTTCATTATGGTTGGATGGGTGGTTTGGCAGGAAAAATCTCTTTCCTGAATCTTCCAGAATCTTAGTGCTGCTTAACACCTTCTTGTGAAATCATGCCCTCAGTTCTTAGCTGAATGCTCCAAGGTCTTTGTGGATAGATAATCTCCAGCTACATTTCCACTTCAAAATTTTCTACATTTTCAAAGGAATGCCAAAATACACAGAAACTTACAATTCTTAAATAGAGAAAGAAAACAATCCTGCCCCTCAACAAGTAAAATTTAGCACCAGAACAATTATAATTTGTTTCAAGGTGACTTCAGATCACTCTAAGGATTATATGGCATACTGCGTTGCTGAGGAGAATCTAGTGGTCTCTTAATAACCTAGTAAGTAAAAGAATAGGACATATACAGCAGCACAGTACAGTTTTTTCAATAACTAGCTACGATGATAAGTGTGGCTGTCATTGCACACTCTGACATTATGCCTTACATATGTTTACACAGGACCCAATGGTTCTAACCACTACTCTCATTTTATATACATAAAAATTGAAAGAACTTCAACAAGTAAATGTTTTTTAGAGGTCAGAAACAAGAACTCAAGAATTCCTATAGTTTAGGTATGTACTAAGTCTTATATTCTCTTCTGAAGTACAGTGGTTGTTAGCAGGACAATAGCTAAGTTTTAGCTTGTATAAATTACATTTTAGCTCTGAAGATTTGTAGAATTCTGGAGTTCAGACTCTTAACAGTTGTGGTTTTCCACTCCTCCTTTGCTTATTTGTCCTTTCAATACCCACAAAATTCAGCTATTGCATCTTGTTTTATTCTCATTTCTGTTAACCCATTGTCGTACATCTAAACACTAAAGTCTTGCAGCTTATCCCTGAAAAAGTCAAGTAGGACAAAAGGGCTTCTTCTCCTTATTATTTGTCAGCCCTTCTTTCAGTCAGAATTATGATTTAACATGCTATAGTTAGATTTGCAAGAAAAGAAACTGTTGATGAAGGGAATGCATAATGATTTCCTGAATTTAAGTAGAAAGGAATCCTACTCATGGTCCCTGTCAAGATCCACCCTTATTGCTGGCAATAAAAAAGAGGGTTTAGCTAGTACATCCTTCTGCTGCTTTCTTTCTGGTACCCGTACATGAACTAGAAAAACTGAAGAATGCAAGCAAATACAATTTGGTATCAATGGGGTGGCCCAGGTGGGACTCTTCAGGTTCCCAACCTATTGAGTGTGGCTACTACATGCCAGTTGTATAGACCAGTACTCTTTAATATCTTATACCGATGATATAGTGGGATTGAGTACACCTGCACTGAGCAGGTTTGTAGATGACACCAAGCTGAAGGCTGTGATTGTCATGCTGAGGGACAGAATGAATCCAAAGGGACCTGGGCAAGCTCAGAAGGTGCACCTGTGAGAACTTCTGTGAGTTTCAGGAAGTTCAGCAATGCCTTCTGCATGTGGGTTGATGAATTCCCCACTATCAATACAGGCTGAGTGATGAAGGGATACAGAGCAGCCCTGCAGAGAGGGACTTGGGAGTACTGGAAGATGAAAAGATGGACGAGCTGACAGTGTGTGCTTCCAACCCATAAGGCCAGCTGCATCCTGGGCTGCATCAAAAGAAGTATGGCCAGCAAGGAGGTGATTCTGCCCCTCTATTCTGCTCTTGTGAGATCCCATCTAGAGTACTACATCCAGATCTGGAGAGCCAGCATAAGAAGAGCATGCACCTGTTGAAATGAGGAGGGCCACAATGATAATCAGAGGGCTGAGAGAGTTGAGGTTGTTCAACCTGGGAAAAGGAAGGTTCTGTGGAGACATTTGATTGTGGGCTACAGGAAAGATGGAGAGGGACTCTTTATTAGTGAATGTAATGGTAAGACAAGAGGTAGTGGTTTTCAACTGAGAGAGGGGAGATTTAGATTAAATATTAGGAAGGAATTATTTCCTGTGAGGATGGTGAGACACTGGAACAGATTGCCTGGGGAAGCTGTGGGGCCCCATATCTGGTAGTATTCAAAACCAGGTTGGATGGGGCTTTGAGCAACCTTGTCTAGTGAGAGGGAACCCTGATCATGGCAGGGGGTTTATAACTAAGGTCTTTAAGGTTTCTTGCAACACAAATCATTCTGTGATTCTATGGTAATACTACTCAAGCAAAGATGTGACTGTAAAAATCTTTTAATTTCACAAACTATCTGTGGTACTGTCCTCTCCTCGAATAGCTTGTTTTGTTCTTCTGCAGTCTATATCATCAGAAAAAAACAGCACTTTCCCATACGTGTATATATATTTAAAATATATATATATATACACATAAGTATATGCATGCACACCTGTGTTTTCTATATTCATATTCAGTATCTCTTTCTAAGGCAAATAATCTAAGATTTCACTCTTTTAAACATCTAGTATTGTATTAGAAAAAAATGTACTGGGTAAGAGAGGATCTGTTTCTCATGTTGCTAATGCAAATCTTCCAGTTTGTTGAGTTTAAAGTGACCTTAGAATTTAAATTAAATAGCTTTTATCCCTTTTTGAGGAATTATAATTATCCTAAAATGATTTTACAGTTCAACACAATGTAGTATAGCTGGTATCTCAGCTTTTTCTTTCTCCTTACACGTCTTCTTTTTTCCACTTCTTCATTACGGAAAATCAAGAACACAGGAATAGATCAAGAAAACATGCAATCAATATATTTCCAGAGAAAGAGGGTGTTCCACAGTCAGTGGCCCACCTTCCTTTGTGACAGAAGGATGTATACAGACTGTACTACACTTTGGAGCTGTTCCTGAGATCTGAAGAGCTATATCCATGAACAAAGCCCTGCAGGCAGCTCGCCCACAACCATAGTCCCTGCCTCTCCCCACCTAACACAGATTTCTTGCATCTATGAGTTTCCCCGTAAGATGATTTATTGTGCACAAAATTCGACTTTACACCTGATGTAAATTACACTACCAAGTATCCAAATTCCTCCTATCCTCTAAAACTGTCTTTTGGAGGCAATAGGCTTTCTAGTCTGAAGGCCAAGGTTCTTACTAAATCATAGTGGGATTGACCAATGTTTCCTCAGACAAGTGTTGTATATTTCTATAATTGAAATTATTTAATTAATGCTGCCTGTTGTGAATAAATTCAGTGTCTATTCATCCATTTTTCAGAATGTCTACGGGCTTCCAGTCTTAGTTTTTTATCCCTTCTGGATGATTTTGTAAATTGCACAAAACATTTGAGTTAGCAGCAATAATAGGAATATCATTAATACAAAGAAGTAGACATCTGCTGCTAGAATAAATTTCCTTCTGGATATTTACACACCATAGCTTAGCTTGAGCTATGAGAACAGATAAATACCAGAAGGTATGCAAGTGAAACAAACTGTTCAAGAACTCAGTGCTGAACTGAAACGATTATAAATGTAAACATTTATCACACTTCTGAAAGAAAACTAGTAGCAGAACCCTAATTAGAAAAGACGATACAGAAATTGTGAATGAGCTATCTTCTACTGCTGAAAATTAGTGCTGGTAAGGCTACAATATCAATGCAGGCAGCACTGCTCCTACAAGAAGAGCAGGAATGCATTTAGTGAGGCTCTGAACAAAAATTGATCACTCTTCAGAATAAATAACTGTTCAACAAATTAACTTTTTATGGGAAAGACGGAATAAAAGGAAGCTGTGTAACACCTACAGCCTCTATAGCCTGCATTTTACAAACATTCAGTACCCTTTCAAGTCAAAATATATTTGCCCACTTCTCAGCTGCTGAAGACTCATTCTCATACCATTTGATACCAATTAGTCATTTATGGGAACTGAGTAGGTATATGAAAAGAAACCTAAAAATGCTTTTCAGTCATGTACTCTCATGTGTGTTAAGGCCCAATGACTGGCTGCGAACTCCTCTCAATAGAAATTTGTTGTTGCCTGGAATATCTGGAGGATCAAGTGCCATCAAATGCTATTCAATGCCTTTTAATGAATCTTTCCCATTACATTAGACCCTTTTTCCTATTAACAACTAAGTACCTTTAAAGAACCAACTTGTCCTTTATGCTTCAGTTTTCATTATTGTGTTACATGTTCTGCCTCTTTTTCATCTCTAGGGCATCAAGGTTCTGTCACACCTTGCAATTTATCCTCTTTCTGTCCTGGTACAGGATTTGGCACAGCGATCTGTCTGTGCAGAATTTTTGGAGTGGACACAGGGTACCCTGGAGGCACAAGGGACCTTCTGTATCTGATAGGGTTTTAAGGTTTTAAGGCTGTGCTTGGCCAGGTTATCTGCAGGTTGTCAAGGAAGCAACTACATAGATAATATGTAACAAATACATTAAAAAACTAATGCTTGTGAGTGGTATAAAGTTTGCTCAGTCCATTTGCACTCATAGATACTGATACAATTCAAGCTGCAGACAGCAATACAAACTATGAAAGAGAAGATTCTGCTATTGCAACGGCATTTCACTAAACTGAGTAATTAATTTTGATGGCTTCCTGAGGTCAATACTGGCATGCTAGATTTTCTGATGTAAAATTATGTCTCCTGGATTGTTTCTTTTTTTAATTAAATGATTAAATTTTATTCACAGGTCAATGTGATGACAAGTATTTCATTTGCCTTAACTGTCTTGGAAATGCAAGTTTAAGTGGATAGTTAAGAAGATGAGTTAGTCATAGATAAAAATAGATTCTGAGCATTATTTACGATGCTATTTCCATGTTCCTGGCTTCAGTTTCATATTGGAAATGGTGCAGCTTGCAGTGTTCTAGTTATGATGTTTATACTTTCTTCACAAATAACAGGATACACTTCACATAACATTGCTAAATTTAACCTCAGAAGCGATATTGGCTATTAATGTTTTAAAAGGAGAAAAGTAATAATTAAGCCATTCTGGTAATTTAAAATAATGTGCTAGAAAATAATGTCTCTTGTGCTACCCTCAAATGATGTGCAAATATACTATATTAAGGTTTGAACTGTAAAAATGCATTTGGGAGTAAATATTTTACTCTACAAACCACTGAAGAATCTTTTCATGATATGATTACCAAAAGAGCTCATCTGCCTGAGTAGGAGCCATCAGATATAACAACTTACTTAAAAGAGTAGGACTGAGTGCCATGCCTCATCTACACAGCGGTATGAGGCAAGCTCCCAGTTCTGAGATTTCCTCTTACTTTTTTTTATAGGTCTTCTTTAATAGTGCCCCCAGGTATCATGTATTTGAGAACTTGGTGGCCATTGAAGCCTCTCAATAACAAGGTACAGATCCTAGGAAGATTTTTATCTTTTATTTATGAGTTTATTCACAGCTTCCATACTGATACATAACATTATATGGTTCATTGCATTAGGATATTTGATTGCTAAGAAACATTTTGAAAGCCAGATTAAGCATTCTGTTTAATAACCTGATTATAATATACCTCCCTACAAAAATCAACAAAAGTGTCTGCCTTTTGGTTCCAGGGCAGAAATGGTAATAATTCAATGACATGTATGCTTTGGTCTGAGTGGAACTAGCAACTATTGGTGGCAGAGAGTCCATTTATCTTTATTGCTTCAACTTGAGCCATACAAACTGCAGTCTTGGTCAGTTCGATTCTATTGTTACCAGTGTTGCCATGTTATAGCCTCACTTCATCTCTTAAAGATGGATTCACCCTGACTAAAGAGTAGATTCTAATTACTCCTGAAATTATAAAAATAAAAATAATAGCAATTTCTAATCTTCAGTCTTGATTAATAAATGCTTGACTTTCTACATTACTTTCACTTGTCTGATTCAATTCCCATTCTATCATTTATTTCTATTAAAAATTCTCTCACAGCTAAAAAAAACTTAGCATATTCCACATCTAGAATATTTTGTCCACTTCTGGGGCCCTCAGTTCAAAAAGTATACAGAACTGCTTGAGAGAGTCCAGTGCAGAGCCACAAAGATGATTAAGGGATTGGAGCATCTGCCTTGTAAGGAAAGGCTGAGGAAGCTGGGTCTCTTTAGGCTGGAGGATACAGAGGGGTGATCTCATTAATGCTTATAAATACATAAAGGATGAGTGTCAGGAGAATGGAGCCAGGCTCCTCTCTGTGACATCCAATGATAGGACAATGGGCAATGGGTGCAAGCTGGAGCATAGGAGGTTCCACGTAAATATGAAAAAAACCTGCTTCACTGGAATAGGCTGTCCAGAGAGGTTGTGGAGTCTTCTTCTCTGGAGACAATCAAAACCCACCTGTATGCATTCCTACGTGACCTGGTCCAGGTGTTCCTGCTCCAGCAGGGGAATTGGGACAGATAATGTCTTGAGGTTCCTTCTGATCCCTGACATTCTGTGATTCTTGACTAGCCCAGATAGCAGTGATATTTCTTTGCTTTTGCTTAGTCTCAGGGTAAGAAAACTACATTTACAGTTTTTTTTAGCTGTAAGAGAATTTTAATAGAAATAAATGATAGAATGGGAATTGAATCAGACAAGTGAAAGTAATGTAGCACATACAACTCAGTGAGATAACTTTGATTTCAATAGCACTTTTTAAAACACTCTGTTTCAACACTATATCTGGTGCTTTCTGAATATTGTTCTGAATATGTTCTTTCAATTAAATTTTCCTTACCTCATGCAAAACTAGAATTTTAACTTTATAATAACACTTTCACTTTGTCTTACCTACTAAATATCTTGACTTCAGTAATTCCCCTAAAGTGGTCTTCTTCATCCTGTGAAATGTTTTAAAGTTTTTTTCTCCTCAGCTAAGCAGTCAATATTTTCTCTCTTCTTTCTCAACTAATGACTCCTGACTCTTTAAGCCAGAGTGCAATCTCTCAGAATCTCATCAGAGAGTAAAGACTTGCAAAATCAGCCTGAAAATTTCTGTAATTTTGTCTCTTGATGGGAAAATTCTGCATTACTGAGTTTGAATCCTCAAACATTTAACCGGTTCAAATATTTTGACCTTTAGATAGATATGGTGTCTTAAAGCTTGATTCACTGTTCAGAACTGGAATACATTTTTCTTGCTTTTTAATTCTTCATTCTTACGCCACATTTTTGTATATCCATTTTGAAGATGATATTAAATACATACCATCCATATTCAGTTTAAAAACAGTGTGGAACTGCAGAATAAATACTTTCTGTGCTATGTATTCTATAGTGTTGGGGTTTTGAAATTATAACTTACTTTCTTTGTAAGTTGACACCTTCTTATAAAAAACTTAACATTTCCAAACACAAAAAAATCCCAGTCTATTATAGATTGAAACCCCTATTAATCTCCTGACAATTTCTCATTAATTCAGAATCTAAAATCAAGAGCATACTGTGCCCAGTTCTTTACTGTCTCTTTCACAAACAAGCTTCTATATCATCCCTTTAAAAACTCAGGAACACACAATTTAAAGCAATACATCTGTGGTTTCAGAAGTCTGCATCATGTGCTATACATAAGTAGAGGTTCTCCATTTCTTTGATTTTTTTTTACCTGACTGTACAGGAATCTGAAACTAAATTGATGACTGTGAAGGAAAATGAAGAGATAGCAAAGTAGAAGGCAAAATATTCAGTAGCCCATGCTCAGTGTTTGCAGCATCTGAGCCTTCAGTACTGTGTAGTATTACATTTTTTGGGATAGATAATGTAATTCACAAGGAACTACTCTGGATGCACTTTATAGAGTGTTGCGTCCAACAGTGAATAGATAGCTCCAAGACTTATAGATATTGAAGATTATTCCCAGCAAGCCAACATTCTACTAGCTCATGTTAGCTGAGCATATCTTTTTAAAGTAATCTGTATATATGCTGTCAAAAACAACTTAGCAGAGGGTATTTGAAAGTACAAAGTTGAAGTTTCCAAAAAATTCCTCAAAACTTTTCCTGATAAATAACCTACAACTTGTTTTAAAAGGACATCTTCAGAATGTCTTCAATAAACTGCCTGAAAATCTTGCTAAATTTCCTGTAAAGAAAGGCAATGTGATAATAAAAGCATTTTATTTGAGGTTAAGTGTTTCCGGTTCTTCAGCTGTGCTACCAATGACATTAAACCAGTTGCCATACCAGGAAAATACTACACTGACCATTTTCTTATGAAGTTTTCTTAAAAAGACATTCTTTATTAAAGGAAATAACTTAAATTAGTAAAAAGAGAAGTGTACTTTACTATTTTGAAGGGTATTAAGCTGCTTATTAGGGTCCCCCTCAAAATTGCCTTTCCAAAGGAATGAGTTACCCTCTTCCTTAATAGGTCCTCACAAGTTGTGTGCCTTTATCTAGACGCAGCCTGACTGTGGTTAAAAATTCCTCAGCATAGAGTTTTTAAGGATTTAATAATGTAATGATGATCTGAATTCTCAATGAAATTGAGAAAGGTTTTTCTGGATAGAATCATAGAATCATAGAATAGTTTGGGTTGGAAGGGACCTCAAAGATCATCAAGTTCCAACCCCCCTGCCATAGGCAGGGAC
>VZTY01025834.1:9996-109807 GCA_013400935.1 Turnix velox | reverse complement strand
CCTCCATGTGTTTTTGCAACCCTTTTAGGAGGATCTGCTCCATGACTTTGCCAGGCACAGAGGTGAGACTGACTGGTCTGTAGTTTCCTGGGTCCTCCTTCTTTCCCTTTTTAAATATGGGAATTATGTTCCCCTTTCTCCAGTCAGTGGGAACTTCACCAGTCTGCCATGACCTTTCAAATATGATGGACAGTGGTTTGGCAACTTCATCTGCCAGTTCTCTAAGGACCCATGGGTGGATCAAAGGTGATCCAAAGATGATGAAAGGAAAACTGGCTGCATGCTTAAACATAATACAATATGCACAGCAAAGCTCAGTATCTTAGAGCATTCTTCAGACAGTAAGAAATCAAGGAAAATATTGTAGAGTCTTGCCTGTGTCATTGCTTTTAATAAGATTAAGTTAGGAATAATTTTTCCCATATTATTCAAAGACATTATTTATTAGGAGGCCTTGCATATTGTTAGCTAAATGAACTTAGTCCAAAATGGCCCCTCTGAATTAACTGTAGTTCACAACTCACATTCAGCTGATATGATCTGATACAAATTCAGAGTGTTAAATCTAATGAGAGAATGGTCCCTTGCATCTGCAGAGAATTTTTGAAGACAGTATTAACAAATTTTATGCACTGATATTGTTGGTAGGCAACATCCACTACTTGATAGTTGAGATTCTGTAGGCATTTTGTTCTGCAGCTTCTAAAAGAGGGAACATTAAAACACACATTTCTTTTTAGGACCTCAGCTGCACGTATATTCCACAGGCAGCCTGGAAAACTATGAGTGCAACACTCACTCAGAAACTGAAACAATTGTAAAATCAACTGAAACAAAACCAGAATGAAATTTTACTCCCAGTAGATGAACCCTAAAGTGTCACTGGAAAATATGATGGAAGGAAAGAATCTGTTGGTATAATGGTTGTGAGGGGAGTTGTTTGGTTTTTGATTTCCTTGAAATAAATATGACTAACCTGGAGAAGGACAGGAAAAAACCTGTGCTCAGAGCTTATCTCTAGAAAAAATGTATTCAGTTTGTGCCTGGATAGAACTTACAGTAACTGCTTATCTCAGTTAGGGTAAAACCAGAGCCAATGAATCAGTGAAAGCTTCATTAATCAAGTCATGATGTGTTTGTCATCAGTATGCTTAGAAAAAATTTAATGTCAGAATTTCCCAAAAGAACTTCTATAGCAAAATGACTGGTTTACACCTAGAGTACCAGGGACAATATTAGCTTCCTTCTGTTTTTTCTGCTATACAGGATGAATAAGGGAAACAAAATGTATGGGACAAATAGTTTTATACATCTTTATTTAACTTACTAAATCACAAAGTGTGAAATGTAGCACAGGAACCTGTCAGAAGATACAGATTTCAGTTTGGAAAAAATATATGTTAAGTTCAATCAATTAAAGTACTATACTAGCATGGATAATTAGCAAAAATTATCTTCTACTTTTTCTAGATACAATCGAACAGAAATTATTAGAATAGATTCATAAGAAAATATTTCAGATGCAACAATTACAGTAGTACCAAATGTACAGTTTGCAATTTTCTCCATCTTAAGCAAATTTAAATGTTTAAACTCTCTGCGTTATTATGAAATAGCCTGAACTGTCAACATAAAAACTGATAGAAAAACAATGCCTGGATCTCAGGCCTCTAAAATATGATGGTTTACATTTTCAATATATTTCAGTTTTGCTTCACATTAACCAGATTTAAATCTTTTTTTACTTCAGGCTTTTAGTTGGAATTAGCTTAAACTCACTATGTTGTCCCATGCAGTATACACATTATTCACATTTGCTCAGTGTTAGACCAGCTCCCCTTTGTAAGTTTGGGAGAATGTGCTATAAAAACTGGAGCAGATGAACTGTACAATGAAGCTGCCAGTTCACTTTGAGATAATTCTGGTCAGGTAGAATACCTGGGAGCTAGAGATGGTCATGGATTTTTGCAGGCTGTCAGATACGTGTGATATCAAGTCTCAAATCATGGTTGCAGATCTCAGTAGCCTTCAGTTTACCTGAGGTTGCCCAGTGGAATATCACAGCATTGTGTTAGTGATAGTTTCTATTCATAATGATAGACCATTCATCCCTGTTTTTACCAAGGTAAGAGCAGGAGTCTGTAGCCATGCATCCCCCATTAATGCTCTCCTATGAGCATCTTGGTTCCAAGGAGCTCTGATTATTTAACAAGCAAGAAATAAATTTCTTAGGACCCACTCTTCTTTATAAAGGTAAGAACAGAGCACTTGCTGCTCTAATTTGATTTGATTTGCCATTAGAGTTTACCTAGTTATTTTTACAAATTTTTAAATCATGATTACAGATGGCAGCTATGTATACTGGAAAGGGATATTCTTTTCCTGAGGGTAAACTTACTAGCTAATGTCCTATTCCTGTACTATCTGTATGTAATTTATTATGCATGTGATTGTTTTAGAGTTTCTCTCTTGCTCTGGTTTCTTCCGAAGTTAAAACAGAAGTGATGTGTGACTTTAATACCTGTAGCAGATAATAAGAAGGCAGTTCTTTCCAGATTTGTTTCTCCTGTGACTGTAATATAAAAATTGAAACTTAGTCTCAAATTCTTTAGCGCTTATAACATATTCCACTGTGGTTTCCAGATGTATCAAAGGGCTCAGCCTGCAGGCACATTCATGATTTGGGTTAGTCTTACCACCAATATAATGTTTATTACTCAGGAATTATTACCTTCATGCAAACACATGTGCACAGAAATTGCTGGTGTCTGTTTTATTGTATCCTACAGTTTGACCTGGGTGTGTCCAGAATTAGTCTCTGGATAAGAGATCAAGTTCTGCTGGTGCCGCATGGCCTGTAACCCTTTCGAATCTGAATCTGTCACATAATTTGAGTAGTCTTGCTATCAGAATTAAATGTGAGGAAAGCCTACTATGTGCAGTTGCCTTGGTTGCTTTTAGAGTCGCTGCTAAGAGAGTATTTCCACTGATTTTTCAGTAGAATACATTTTGTGACTTAGTTTGTGCAATCCAGAAGCTAGTATGAAGACCCTGCTAACCACTCAAACCTTAAGATACCATCCTCAAAGATCCTTTGTTTTGCTAGCAGCTAAATAGCAATCTACAGAATTTCTGTGCTGTAGCATGTGATAGGCAGTGGAGACAAAAGGGAGTAAGATAAAATTCAAAGCAAATTGCTTTAAGAAAAAACAGACTCTCCATGTTTTTAAGTCATTGTCAGTGATCGCTCTGTAACTAGTGTCCCAGCCAGTTTCACATGAGTTGTTTAGTTTTCATTTTGGAGTTGGCTATGTAAACAGTAATTCTTGATAATAGTATTAACTTGCTAGTGTGAAATACAGCCAGGTTAAACAGTACGTGCCTATCATTTTAAAAAATTGATTGTTTTATAATTCAGTTTTGCTGGGCAAACTAATTTAAAAATACAAATCAGGTGCCAGAGAAGAAAATACCCCAGAGATTCTGCACTTGGAAAATGTATATTACTTTATTATTAGCTCCCATAAAATTAGAAACCTGCATTTTTCAGTCTGCCTTCTCAGAAAAACAATTTCTCTTCATAGCTGAAAAATTGAGTTATCACATGTATATATGAAAGAAAATAAATGGGAATGTTGTTGCCTTTTGCAACAGTGTCTTTACAAACCCCAAAACCTTTGGTTCAGAGAACTGAATTATTCAAAATCAGTGATGAGATCTCATAGATTCTGGTCAGGTTTTTGTTTAAAATGTCAAGTTGTGAGTCTGAAAAATGAAACTGGAACCTGGGTTTGGACACTACATCTAACTATTGCTTGCAAAAAGGAAAGGGAAAGTAGAGTGTCTTGAATATCACTTTAAATAGGAAAACAAGTTATAAACAGACCTTTCCTGATTACCATTCCTGACTTTGTATCACAGCTAAAGAACCTTAGTTGAATGGGTCAAAAAAATAAAAAATGGTATTTGTGTCTGCAAATTGTAGTTTTATTCCTTAAGATAATTTCCAGGTTAATTTTCTTCAAAGGACATTTGCATTCCAAGGTCAATATTTTTACTTGTACATTTCTTTAACAGTTTGCAAAAATGTCTAGACTTATATTTCAAATATCTTTCTTATGTTCCAGCTACATGAATAAGCACATTTTTTTGCTTTAACCTAACATTTTGAAGCAGATTAGACATATTGGTATGTTAAATCTTCTACAGTTTCAGTAAATATCTCATTCATCAATTCATAAAACTTATAAAGCATAGCAACAATATCTTGTTAATTATGCAGCAAGTTAACACAAATAGGAAGAAGAGGAAGACAAAATGGGTCTGACTGTTCCAGACAGCAACAGGGTATTCATGCCAACAGGATATCTGCATCTGGGGTATGTATCTAAATAGATAGCTCGATCCATAGTCTCTGGAAAAAGCTGGTCTAGTGGGAGGTATCCCTGCCCAAGTCAAGGGGTTTGGAACCAGGTGATCTTTCAGGTCCCTCCCAAACTTAGCCATTCTATAATTCTATTATACACTTTCTGGACTGTAGTTGCATTTAGCTCTCTGATATGCACCATACAGATTCGGGCTCTGATAGGGATGATGACAAAAATCACAGTATGCTCAGAGTACTGCTGGGTTCTGAGGTTCAGCAGAATATCCATCACAGCTGGATTCCTCACATTGTTCTCAGCTCAAAATTGGTCAGCATGGGACATTCAGACTGTGTATAAGGCATTTTTGTAAGAAGGTGACAATACTTGCACCAGAATTGGAGTAAAGCGTGCTTCTTAGAAAATAAAATGCAATTGACATGTTACATCTTTCAGAGGTCATTATTCTGGACCCAAAGACAGAACATGTCTGACAGGAACAACAGTTAGAAGAGGTGCTAGAATCTACTTTTGTAGTGAAGGATTAAAGGTTGCACCTCAATTTTCTTGCTTTAATTTCATTAAAGAGGACTTTCAGCAATTGGTTCTAAGGCCAGACTCAGCAATGATGGGAAGAAGACACAAACCCATAATTAGAATGATTACTCTGTATCTTATGGAAACAATAACTCACACTGATAAAAATTAATTACCTGTTAAAGAAAGAAACAGTACTGATGCTTTAAGGAACACTTTCACTTCAATGTCTAGTGTCAAGCTTGAAAAATGCTTTAATACTTGGCATAGTTAAGAGTCAGAAAAAACCTTATGTGATGTTATCATGGGTAAAAAGCAAAGTATAATGACCTTGACAGAAACCCTGTGATCTGCCATTCTCACTCGTTGCCCATGTTCTTCCTAGGCCTTTTGCTTTGTACTCCTCCTTTCTCCTTTTCCTTTTTCTACTTTTATTCTCCCTTTTGCTCAGATAGAAGTATGCATCACTGACCTAGTGGTTCACTGAGTGGGTCTACAAATCCTTATCACTGTCTTCATATTCTAGAAGATCTGGACTTCAAGAAGGAGCTGATCTTCTAACAATTTGCCTTTTCTGCCCCCCTCATTCTTATTCCTCATGCCACACTCTTCATAAATTGTTTTTCTAAGTCCAGAGTTCATTTGTCTTTTTCTTATCTTCGTAGGAATAGCAACAGTTTATTTTTATGATAGTTCATTAAACATGAATTCTAAAATCAGTCCTGCAAAGTTAAGAAACTGACAGCACTTCTGTTGTATGTGAAATGTAGCAAGAGGAAGGGAATTTATCATCAACACATTGATCTAGTAGGTCAAAGAAAAATATTCCTCATCTGGAAATCAAAATTCTTGAATAAGCCCCAGATCTCAGAGGAGTCACAGTGTAAGGGAAATAACAGTTTTCACCAAGATTGTCTTTCTACTAAAGTTTTACTTACATACCAGTATGGTAAAGGAGGCATAGTCTTGTATAAAACCCCCATACTTGAAAATCAAAGCGTCTTTCCAACATGAGCATATATTTGTATATGCAATTGTATCTCCATGGGTTTGGGGTTTTCCCAAGTTTACTCATAGAAATTCTAGATTTATTTTGTGAGGTTTTTGTGGTTCTTGTTGCCAGAGGTACCAATGCAGCAATGAAGTGAAGTAACACATATCTCATATTTTCTGTGTGGTACAAAAAAATCCAGACTTATGCAAATTCTTCAAGCATTAGTTACTTTATTATTTCCTTCTTTCTCTTCCATTTCCAGCCTTTGTCTAGATTGTATTCATGCCAGACATAATTTTCAACAAAGAAATACTGAAATAGGAAATTCTCCACAGTTTGTTCTTAATGTTGAGTCTGCAAATTCCACAGCATGATTCTTGCACTTCAAAGATTTGTTCAAATGTTATGAGCTATTAAGGATAACAGATACCCTGCCGATTGGAAGTAGAACCTACACTGTTTTGCATTTAGATCCATGACTTCCGTGCATGCAAAAAAGCCAAATTAAGAATCTACAAGACACAAGGAGACAGTCCAAATGAGTACAACAGCTGTCTGACATTTCTAACTGGATAAAAAGTGAACATGGAAGTAATTTCTGTAGTTTATTGGTAGAAGGACTTGGCAAATCCTGGGCATCAGAAACGATTAGTGTTTGAACTATAAGCAAGATTAAGGTCTAATTCCTTCTGATATTTGGAAATTTTTCATTGTTCCTATACTATGACACTGAGTCTGACATCCATGGAGAGATGCATCTGTAAGCAAGGATCTTCTTTTTTGGGGGGACGTCAAAGAAAAAGGAAGAATGAAAACCGTCCCTGTGAAAAGTGAGAGAAAGTTGGGAGGAGAAAATTTCCAATTGCTTATAAAAGCTCATGCATACATTAGTGTGGATTTGCTAAGGATCACATTTGTCTGTTTTATCTTTTCTTAGAATCATAGAATGCATTGAGTTGGAAGAAACCTTCAAAGGTCATCTAGACCAACCCCCTTGCATTGGATCAGACTCCTCAGAGCCTCATCAATCCTGGTCTTAAACACCTCCAGGGATGAAGCCTCCACCATCTCTCTGGTCAATCTGTTCCAGCGCCTCACCACACTCACAGTGAAGAACCTCCTAACATGCAATCTAAAACTGCACTCCTCTAATTTAAAACCACTGCCCCTCATCCTATCACTCCATGCTCTGGCAAACAGTCCATCCCCAGCTTTCCTGTAGGCCTCCTTCAGGTACTGAAGCACCATTATCAGGGAGATTGAAAGGAAGTAAAAGAAGAAAGGAAGCATAAAAGCAATTGCAAAGAATGTTGGAGGTCAGATGAGGACAGTGTCTCTGATCATGTCAGTAGCAGAAGCCCAGGGGAGAGTATGAGCAAGGCAAGGACATAGTGGTGATTCCACAGATTGTTTCTAACTATTAATGTGATTTTTTTGGAAGCAAAGGGATATCTTGGTGTACGGTAGACATCAACTGACTTCTCTTCCGTACATTTGTCTAGTTGCTAGACAAATCTACAAGCAGTGTCCTGTCACAATGAGTTATACAGATGTGAAAAAATATTTCTTCATGTTTGCTTAGAAGCTTCCATTTTGTGCTTAAGTTACCCAGAGAATAGCATTAAAACATCTCTATACATTCTCATGCTCAAGAAAAAACAATCAGATGGTTTTGCACAATTTTTCTTTGGATAAGTTTCTCCTCCCTTAGCTATAGAAAACTTTCAGTCTCCTTTTTATGCTTTTTATTTATAATTTTCTTTTATTTAATTGCCTAAATCTGCTGACATTTTTGAGGGATATAATATTTCCAGTTAAGAAAATATTATAGCCTTTTAGAACCTTGATTTTGGATGGAAAGTTGATAATGCAAGTGATATACGCCAGTCATAATCCTCTTCATAATGCATAAATTAAATACTTGATCTGTCAATCTAGAACAAGGCACCTGGATACTTTGCACATATGTTATTTGTGTCATAGGCTACAATTGCCATATCTGTACTGCATGGACTCAATGAATTATGGTCTTAATTGCACAGAAAAGCTAAATTATGGCAATGTTTTTTGGGCAAGGAAATACAGTTAGAAAGATCTAAAATGCTCTGAGTTTACAGGAAAAGTATTTGTATGGAACATGGAATTGTTAGAGGAAAACTGTAAAAATGGTGGGTTTTTATAGCCAACTATAAATTTATGCCTGAGAATAGCACAGATCAGGTCAAGTACAGGAAAGCTTTCATTTTAATGATCTCTGCCCAATCTAACAGTTATGGTCTCAGCTCACAAAATGAAGTTATACTAGAGATTGTATTCTATCTTTGTATTTAAACTGTAATGAACATCACACTTACTCCTGGCCTGGTTTTTCTTCACAAATGACACAGACGTTTCTGAACAGCTTTCAGCTGTTTCAGCTTTCCAGTACTGACCCACTGATTGACAAAAATTCAATTGTCTGCACTTGTGCACATTTACTTTGGTTTGAAGTCAGGATAAGGGACAGTGTGATAAAATCACTGACTTTCTTATGAATGGGCACTTCTGAGCATTTCTGAAATGTCCAGAAACTTGCTGGAAGACAATGAGAGAGCAGGACTTAAATAAATTCTCTCAGAAAGGGTAAATCTATTCCAGTTAAAAATTATTTCAACTGGAAACTAAAGAAAATCAGAGGAACTCATATAAATTGTGTTTATAAGCCTGCCCTTGCACTCTACATGCATTACAAACTTCTACTTTTAACTCTTTCTTTGTTTATCAGAGAGGAAATGGGAGTAATAAGGAATGTCAGACATCAAACATTTGCATTTCTTGTGCAGTTTAGTGGTAAGCAGAACTGGAGAAATAACAGAAATCTACAATGAGAGTAATTTATGAGTCACAGCCTTTAGAAGAACTGGTTAACAGATGCCCTTTTATTGCAATAGCACTGATTGATGAGAATCAAAAAGAGGAAATGGTAAATATTTCATTTATTGTTCATTAGAAGCTGGATTCAAAAGCCACTAAAAGGATTTCAGTGGTATATGTATCTCTTTCTGGTGATACCTTTCGTAAACCAAGAAGATTTACTTTATCGTAGCTGTGTCATGTTGGTGGCTGTAAATATATGAAACAAATAAGTCTGGACATCACTTCTTCAGAAAAAGGGAACAAATTACTTCAGGAAAGGGATTACTTCAGCTAGTAGCCTCTGTCCATCATAGAACACAATTATGTCATGGAGAATCCGTGCATTAACTGCCTTTCTGAATTGTTCCAAATCACAGCATTTGCTGCAGGTAATAAAACATCCTGTTTTTAGCAGAATTTTGTGCATTTTTGTTTATTTCATTGATTTCTACCACCATACTCCTCTGAAAACATTGCATTGATACATAGTGGGCATTATGTACCAAACCTAAAGTTATGAAGGCCAAAAGCCTTTGCGAGATATGTATAAGCAAAATTCACTCTTCTCAAGTGTTTTCAGCAGAATAATGCATTAATCTGGAAAAGGAAATTACAATTTTTCATTATTGAGTCTACTACATGTAAGTGTGCTAGACTCCAATGAAAGGTCAGGATGATATAAAATCATTAAGG
The DNA here is from genome assembly GCA_013400935.1 of Turnix velox. Taxonomy (NCBI): domain Eukaryota; kingdom Metazoa; phylum Chordata; class Aves; order Charadriiformes; family Turnicidae; genus Turnix; species Turnix velox. Next base: position 100,324 of record VZTY01025834.1, on the reverse strand, counting down.
ATTTAATAATAAAATTCAGATTAAGTTTTTTTTTACTCTGAATAGTTAGTATAGGACTAGCACTGGGAGAAATGCCAGACAGGATGTAGGTTTTGATATCTCATAAGAGCTGTTCAGTTCTGGTAGGTCTGAGTGAGATCTGACCTAAACAGACAGCTCGATACCTGTCCGATATTTTATGACAAGAGAAGGGTAGAGGTTTCTCAACTAATACCATATTAAATAATACATCCTAGAACTCCATTTCCCCTCCACACCATTTTGATCTCTCACACCCATATCAGTTGATGCACCTGTGCCTCTATCTTCTCTTACATTGTTTCTAATGGAGGAGATACCAGTTTACCGCATAAATTCTTGCTATCAGACTTCAATATTTGACCCTGAATTTGTATTCTTCAATTGCTTTCAGTTTTTATTATGTTATTTGAAGGCATTTAGTAACACAAAGGAATTTTTAAAACTACATCTCTTAATGATGAAATGAATGAAACCTGGCTACCAGATTTTCTCTGCTGTACAGATTCTCTGATGTTTTATTTGGTTTTCATCAAGGTTTTTAGTTGTGCCTGCCTTCTATCTAACTGCCTCTTTGCATGATGCCTATAGGAAGTTTTAAGCCAGTGAACCCCTAAGCTTCTCTCAAACAGGATACAATCTTATTACTTCATTAAAAAGAAATACATACAAAAATGCAGTAGGCAGACTATGAATTATATTGTACTAGGAAAATTAATTGAAATAGGAGAGGCAGGCAGTAATACTAGCTCTTTTGAATGATAAGAACTGGAGAGAGTTTAAATCTATTAAGCAATCCATTAGATAAGTTTCTCACTGCATTACTATCTAGTCCTTCTTCAAAGCTAGTTTAAAATGTCTGAATCTATAGATCTTACATTACTTCCCTTGATATACTGATCCCTGACATAATACATCTAACTGATAGGAATTTATTCCAACTTAATTTCAACAAATTATTCATAGTGATATTCCCCTGTGCCACCATAAATAATTTCCCTTCAACCTTGGGCTGAAATCCCAACCCCTTATAAGAAATTATAAGAGTTTTCCTGTTGTGAGGCCAGAATTTTACCCTTGATTCTGCATGCTTGAGATACTTTAGAGTGTTCTAATAAGTTATCATTAATGTAGGCCATAAATATATATCTGTTGTAATCAATCACTGAAGAGCACTTACAAGAGATATGAAGACTGAAATATGAAGTCAGAGAATCTAACTGGAAAGGCAAAAGCATCCATCCAATAAACTGTCATACATGATTAAACAGTTGAGAAAAGCAAGACTACCTGGCTGGTAGAAGGTAAAGAAAATGCTGAAAGTTTATTGAAAAATAAATAGAGCTCAGAAGAAAAATCTACTAGAGCATGAAATCCTTCCCACTGTTAAAATGTCTTTGTTCCTCTATATGAATCTTTTGAAGCAGGGACAAAAAAGGAAAGGGAAGGACTGTGATTTTCCTGAATTTATTTTCTCATCTTTCTCCAAATTCCAGAACTCATGATTATTCTTCCTCCATCTTTTCTTTCTGTCTTTTCCCTGACACAATATTCAGAAGCAATAATTATTGCTACAGCATTTAAAAATACAGGTGGTAAGATGAAGCAGAAAATAGAATTTAGAAAAGCAAAGAAAAAGGTTATAATTTCCTGTATATGTTTTTCTCATTTTCATTTTTCGGATATCTCTTTTGACATTTCTTGTGTTTTCAACTTTTATCACTGATAGGTTAATTTCACCAGCCTTCTGCTCTTGTAAAAGAAGGTAAAATCCGGGTAGAACTACATGATATTGAACAATCAAAGCAATGGTGATTTTGCAGTGCCACAACATTCATTCTTTCAAAGAAGTTTCTGTTAATTATTAGTTGAGACTTCTAAGCATGTGCCACAGAGAGCAAAACCTTCTGCATTGAAGTCCCTATTATTATGGACTGAGCAATTTTTAAGACTTTTTTCATACTTTATATCGTTTACTTTCTTATTTCTTGGGCTTTCAGGCTATAGGCACAACTATCACAGTGATACAGCACACAGACAAATATTGTGTTGGTATCTGATAGTGGAAGGCTTTCTTGTAGAATAAATGAGGACATGACATGAAAGAAAGACAAATTTTTTTAACAGAATGATGGGATGACTTTACATTTGAAAGAGATGTAATTTAACTTCAATATAAAACATCAATGGCCTTATTCTCAATTTGTGTTTTGGAACAGAAAACTAAAAGTAATATTTATATAACATGATGTTTTCACTCTTATGCGAACATTTTAAAGTAATTCTAAAAGAAACTTATTTAAACCAGATAGATTTAATCTCTTTGTTTGGAGTGCTTCCCAGTTGCTGGTTCAGAACAAGTAAGAAATTATTTGACAGAAAAGTCTAAATTTGCCATCATTCAATATGCTGTAAACAACCAAAGTTACACCAACCTTGGCAAGTTAGCCTGCCAATCCATAGTTACTGCCAACTCTATACAAACTTTACATATGAAACAGCTACTTATTTTTCATTCTATGCTTCACACAGTCTACTTACCCTTTCCCTATGTATAGAAATTACATTTTCAAAACAAGCAGGTTGTAAAATAAATGACTGAATTGTTCAGATGTCCATTGGTTTAGGATGGCAAGCTCATCAGGTCTGTGCTTTGTATATGTGGATGTGTTAAAATTCTGGTAAAACTTGTTCAAGGTCCAGGTCCATTCTCCTCACTAGGTTAATTGTACAAGAGGCATATTTTCACATCTAAATCCTGCAAAGTTAATCTGATATCATAAACTCAAAGTACAGGCTTTTTATACTCCATATACTTTTTTTCATACCATAGATTATACTTCCTGGACAGATGTCATTTGGGTACAACCTACAGACACCAGCCTGAGGGCAGCACTCCTCTTTGTGCTGAGCCACAATCTTGAATCTTAGTGCCAGTGGATAAGGACTTAGTCTAACCAAATGTGGAATTTTGGTGAAACAAGATGCATAAAACCAAAACTCTGGTCAGGAAAAATTTTTTCATCATTATCTAAATCTGCAAGAATGTTTGTTTTTTGGGGTTTGGAGGGGGGGTTTATTGGGTTTTTTTTTTGGTTTTTTTTTCCCTTACAGTTTACATCTGTGAATATCTAGAAGCACTCTGAAGGCAGTGTGCAGCCCCACACTTCACTTCAAGGCTAGCTGGGACCCAAAAATGAGAATTTTCCAAGTCTGACAATCCTGAATGATTTATTCATTGTGTCCTCTTGACACAGTTAATATCAGGAATAAAGCTGGATTCCTTGTCTAGTGAAATGCTTACATCCACTCTCTTTAAAACAGAAGTAGAAGAAATATTGTCAATGCTGTTGGCCCCCCTGTACATAAGACCTGCCTTGGCACGTGTGTAATATTAATTTCTTGTCTTGTGGTGAGGAAAATCAAGTCACATCACAAAATTCCCAAGAAATAGTACTGTCACTGTCTGTCTGTAGGCTCCTCAAGGTTGGATTGATACTCCACTCTTTCTATCAAGATTATACTGCCACAAGCAGAGATTTAAGCAAGAGGAGTGAATTGCAGAGTGAGGCATTCATTTGAGAAGTAATTACCTGGAGTCTCATTTCTTCTTCTATGCAATGGTTCTGAATTTTACCCGACAACTAAAAATTTCAGGGTAAGCAATCAGGTATGAAGATAACATTTTTAGATGTAGTTAAATTACTCAGGATTTCAGGTTAGCCAGTCCTTTACAGGCATCTTAAACTGAAAGATTACAAAAAATGTTTATTTAATTTAATTTATTTCTCTACAATCCATAACTCTGCAGTAGTTTTTTTCTATCCCCATATTACATGTCCAACAAAATGTTCCTTATGAAAATTTCATTATCCCTCTGGCCATGAAAATTTAATCTCAGATAAGCCAATACAAAATGCAGAAGAGAATTTAACAACGTTTTAGTATTAATCTTCAAGGTATTAAAATTTTCCTCAGGTAGAAAAGAAAGTTTTTATATCTGTCGTACTCGCTGTGAATATTAGCAAACACTAGAAAGACTTCTAAATTTTTTTTTACCTTTATCTCCAGTGACCGCCATCAGGCATTTTGAACAGAATAACATCTGAAGTCAATACATGAATTTCCAAGTTCTTAGCAGAATATCTATACTAATGTTATTCTACCTAAGAATTTCTTAACACAAATTATGAAAATACTGTTCAAAAAAAAAGGATTTTTCCATAGTGAGCTGAGTTTATAACTGAGATATTTTCTAAAATTTTGGGGGTTTAAGTTAAAATATGAATAAAGAAATGCATCACCAAGATTAATTGCATTTTCTTATGACTTTTTCATAAAAGAAACAGATTAATATGATATAGATCTAAATTCTAAAACCATTCAAAATTAACAAACAAAAAAAGGCATGTTTTAATATTACCTAGTGGGAGGAATTAAGGTACAAAATACCAGCTGGAGATGTTGGGATACGTATGGAGAAAAAAGAGAAAAGAGAAAGAAAAGAGAAAGAAAATTCAACTGCCAAGTCAGAATACAAATGTACAAATGATTTTATTCCTTCAAAACAACGCAAAAAGAAAAAGTCTGTGGAACTCAGACCCCTTCCTTATGTTTTCTTACCAAAATAATTAATATTCTTAGCTATGGCCTTTCACAACCATAGTCACAAGCTGTCTTGGTAAACAGAAGTTGTCACCAAGGTACACCTTCTTAGTTATTCTGTCAAAAGGCTGTGGAAAGGACAGCGGGCAAGTCATCTTTTTCAATGTAAAATGCATGGTACAATAAACTTTGATTTCTTTTCAGAATCAAGTGTTAAAAAATAAAATTTTGAACATTTTTACCATGTAAATTTCATTTCAAAAGTTAGACATGTAGGTTTAAATGAAAATTTTTTGGTGGAATGTTTTATTATTACTTTGATTTACCTGTTTCCATCAGCGTTTTTGACAGAATTTTTTCTCAGTTTAATTTTTAGGCTACATCCAAACACACTAAATTTTTATTATCTCTCTGTCTCATCAAAGACAGCATCAACAGGTGATGTTATTGAACTGAAGGAACTCAAACATATTTATACCTCCAAACTGCTGCAGAGAATACTTACTTCTCTGTAAAGTGTGTCTCATTAGTTTAGAACAAAAACTGCAGATGGGAGGTTTTAGTGCAATGAAAGGAATTTTCAACCGTGTCCTTGCTGCCACACACTTTTTATTGTGTTGAAACATGTAGTGTTGTTCCCATCTATCTTATATCAATGACAGATAAGTGTTGGCTTTGTCTGTGATTTTCCTGTCATCCTTAGCTACCAAGTTAATGATCAGATGGTAATACATCAAACAGTGTCCATTTAACTTGCCTGTCGATAGATAAAAAAACCCCTGAGGACATTTCTTTAAAAGTTGAAAAAAACAGTAAGCATAGCAGAGTGTAGGCAAAAACTGTTCTTAACTAAATGTTCATGCTGTTCACTAGAGAGAGATGCTATTCACCATCTCTCTCTATCTGGTAATAGAAATATTGTTTCTGATTTGTTTGTCTAGATCAGTCACTTGGTTCTCTATTTCTCAGGTTTTTTCCAAATGTGCCTACCAATCAAACTAAATTTTTCCTTCATTCACATGGTATCTCAAGAAACAATGGAATCAGAGATCATTCAGACTGGTGAATGTTAACACCAAGGTGCAATGTAATGAGCATTCTTATGTGAGGATAAAATAAGGTATAAATATAGAGGACAGGATTTTTCAGCAAAGGGGTAATATGAGTCAGAGGCACATGGAAAACTTGCCACTTTTAGATAGACTTGAGCGTAGGAGGCAGCAGCATAACTGGTTACAGACATTGTTGTGTTCTTTGAATCAGTAAAGAAGCTGTGGCTTTCTATAGTATTGTATGGATATTATCTGCACTTAGGCTTCTGAAACTGAGAGTCATAGTCAGGTGAAAATGGTGATTAAGGATCGATATAGAATTGTCTTATCTTTCAGACATACATGTTAATCACTTAGAAGACTCATATTTTCCCAGAGTGGATTTGTTGCCATAGCTGTGTTCCACTATCCCTGTCAGTAGTGCTATTCCAGTATCAGGAAGAGCTTCTCTTCCCAAATCAGGCCTTATGCCTGTTATAAGGGCAAGGCTGCCAAGTGCTGGCAAGACAGCAGCAGTCTGGCAGCACCTCCTTATTCTTACATCCTACTTGTCCTGCCATGCACCCAGCAAGAATTTCGGACACATGAAAGACTATGACAGTGTTTGGCCTGGCAGCCCTGATGTCTCTTTTTCTGTCTCTCCTTCCTCTGCCTGCTGGGTCAGAATGATGATTAGTAGACACACAGGTAAGGAAACAGTGCCTGCAGAATTAATCCTCAGAAATCTTCCCCTGCAAATTCCCGCAGTGTAGTTTTTTCTCCTTCACCCAGGTCTCAGCCCCTCACACCCTCTCATGCCCCATGCACCCTTCCTTCAGTCAGCTCTCACACCTCCTTTCTCTGCTGACACGGTAAAACTGTTCACTGAGTATCTCTCTGCCTTCACCAGAGACCATGGAGTACTCACTGTTTCTTTGATTTGTAAAGCTCCACCCACTGACACTACAAGGGCCTTCTGCTGCTTAGGCACGGGCACAGGCTGAATATCATAGTTATTTGTGTTGAAAAGACAAAATAAATTATGATAGAACTGATGCGAAACAGCAACAAAACTTTGAAGCTGTGCACATCTACACTAGAGATGTGATTTTATTTTCCATGCACAATGCAATTTTACACATCAGAGCCTGCTCTTCTTAGCTGCCACAATGGACAGGATTTATAGGGAAAGTTTATACTCTGTTTCCTACCTCAGTTCCCTCAAGCTATTGTTCAAGTTTCTGTATTTACTTTTCATAATCTGAGGCAAGAGTCAGACGTGCTATGAGAACATATCACTCTTAAATCTATAAGGAAGGGAATGCTTTATGTAAATATTAATTCTGACTGGTTCAAAGGGAGAGTCGAGAGGCAGGAACCAGCTCTACACAGAACAGGCTATAGAGACTCACAGGGAGGGGCTCTGTGGTGTAAGTCTCAAGTATGCTGTACAAGTTGCTGCCACAGCACCTTGCCCTTTATTCACAGTAGATTTAGCACCCCCCAGAGGATATAGCATTTTTCCATACAGCTCATTTGCTTTACGGCTTCATACCCTATCCCCCTAAAACATTAGCATAGGGTGCAATGAGTAGAACTACTGTGTAGGATTACTGTGCCCAGCAAAACAGTTCTTGGTTTTCAACTTACGGACTGTTCTTAAGAGGTAACTCTGTATTAGATTCTGCAAAGTCCTTTTGTTGATATTACATAAATGCAAAATGCTATTTTAAAGCACTCTAACATTGAAACCCAGAAGGATGAAAACTTTTTTTTTTTTTTTTTTGAGTGGAAAAGAAACTGAAGCTGAAAATAAAATATGGTTCCTGGATAGTCAGCCTACTGTATACAGAGGATGGGGAAACTAAATGAAACCCTTTCACCGTAGGTTAAAGTTGGCCACAGGAGCAGCTGACATTGGAACATTACTAGAGAGACCATGTTGTTATGAGTTTATTGACGGCTTCATGAAGATCAGAAATAAACGGAGCACTGGGTTTTAATTTTAGGGTATATTTGTACCCTACTAAGTTAACGACCCCAATGACGTCTGTGTCAAGTAACTGGCACCACTTCTTGTTTATTTAACAGATGCTGACAAAAGATGATTCAGCACTGAAGAGGTGCCCTGTACAGCATGTGTATTGTCTTCATTTGAGTTATCAATAAGCATTACTTTCAAGGACAGTTATAATCTTATTTTTACCTACTTCCATTGCATTTAAAATAATTAAGCTTTGAAAATTCAAGATACCCTATGATGACATCCTGAAGAAAGACTGGCTACATTCCCCAGCACTGTACCACTCCCAGCGAAGGGAGAGTACTGCTCTGGTGAGAATTAGCTGCACAGTAAAAGAATTTTATACCAATAAAAAAGTATTGCTTGTCAAAGGAAGCACACAGTGACTGTTATTGTCTTGACTCAAATAGTACATATAGTAAGTAGCTGGGATGCATTTTATTGCTTGAGAAGAGGTGAATCTTAATTTTAAGTAAAGCTTCTGGGTAGCAAGTTCAGGTTACTTGGTTTAACTTAAAAATACTTCCGAGTATTTTATAACTGTAACTAAGCAATGCATAGTTAGCAGGGGTCGGTATCAGTTATATTCACAAATTGGTAATAACAAGAGTAAAATTTCACTTAGAATCATAGAATCATAGAATAGTTTGGGCTGGAAGGGACCTTAAAGATCATAGAGTTCCAACCCCCCTGCCATAGGCAGGGACACCTCCCACTAGACCAGGCCACCCAGTGCCCTGTCCAGCCTAGTCTAGAACACCTCCAGAGATGGGGCATCCACAACCTCTCTGGGCAACCTGTTCCAGTGCGTCACCACCCTCACTGTAAAGAACTTCTTTCTTATGTCGAGTCTAAATCTATCCCCCTCCAATTTATATCCATTGTTTCTAGTCCTCCCATCCAATATTATGTTAAAAATTCCTTCCCCTGCCTTTCTGTAGGACCCCCTCAGGTTAAGTTACTATGAGGTCCCCTCTGAGCCTTCTCTTCTCCAGGCTGAACAACCCCAACTCCTTCAGCCTGTCTTCATAGGGCAGGTGCTCCAGCCCTTTGACCATCTTTGTGGCCCTTCTCTGGACCCTCTCCAATAGCTCAATATCCTTCCTGTGTTGAGGGCTCCAGAACTGGACGCAATACTCAAAGTGAGTATTCCATTATGAGTTCTTAGTGTTACAATATCAGATGTAAAATAAGCAATTCATGTCCAGGGGAATGACCTAATGCCAAAGTGGTCTATTTCTGAATGTGAAGACCACATGAATGTCTCAGAGAAGCTGAGGTTCACTTCTTTTTGTGAACTTGATAGGAGAGCATTTACACTCATTCAAAGTTTTGCCATTAAAAGAACATGATCAGACTAAGTAAAGAAATAAACTTTATTGGATATAACAGAGCATAAATGTATTGAAATTATTTTAAAGAGGGGATAAGATAAAGTACTGCTTTAGAGAGGTAGTCTTCTCACAAGGACCAGGCAGGATAGTGTTTATGTTTAGAAATATTCAGACACCCTTTAACACCCATTTTTCCAAAGGAATTATCTTCTGTCTCACATACTGAACATATTTTTCTCTTCAGCTAGTGTTCATTAGTTAAGTGCAATTTCCTTGACTTATTCATTATTCAGCTTTACTTTACACTTATTTGATGAGAATTTCCCCACCAGGGATTGATCATTCTCTCAGTATTTCAGTTTGAGATAATCCAAATTAAAGCTGTGTTGGTTAATTGTAATTACTGTTGTATGTCACATGCTATTTTTCCTGAATGAATGAATTTAGTGATTAGAATCTGAACAAAGGCCTAAGGAGGTCAGTAGAGTTTGAGTTTCCCAGGAACAAGCATTCACTTAATATGAGTAGTTAATGATAAAAGCTGTGTCCTGAGAATTCTGACAGTACTATCTTACAGGCACGTGTGGGGGGAGACAGGTCTGTTTTATTATGGCACCTGAAAGAAAAAAATAACTTACACATCAAGTCACATTCTGGTGCCTGTGAGCTTCAAAAAAGATAGGCTAAAGAGCGTGATTTTTTCTTGAAAAAAGAAAATTTCTCAGTGGAGCAAAACAAATGACTGTCTGAGGCTCATTTGAAATAGTATATCACAGATTCAAGGTTATAAAACAATTCATTTTCCCATCTTGATCACATGACAAAAATTTTAAATTACAGAAAAGAAATAATCACATTTTATAGATAGTCCTATTAAAAGTCCACTACCTGCCCTCTGCATTTCAGTAGCTATAATTCCTCCAGAAGTTCATCTAAGTGCCTGCAGAGACTCAAAACTGGCTGAATCTTAATCACAGATGACTTAACTTTTCTCATCCCTTGGCATGGATCTGTTACCACAGAGACAATCAGTTTGTCTGATTCAGTTCAGCCAACAATGCAACAATGGAGTAAATGAAAACTTCACAGCAAGAAACATTCAATTTCATTCCTGAGCGAAGACAACTTGTAACGTCTATTCCGCCTGCCAAGCAATACAATTCCATTGTTCAGGACTTAACAGGCATTGTGGCAAAGGACATGAAAACTCTTTTTGTTTCCAGCAATGTTAGGCCACAGCACTCTGAATAATAAATCTCAATAAGTATTTTACATTAAGTTCTGTCAAACTTGGGACATAGTTTTTGCCATCATGACTTGCACACACCTCTTCACTCCTATTGCTGCAAACCTTGTATCCATATTTTGGCATTTCTGTGCAAAACAGCAAAATGAACAGAGAGTAAGTTTTAAATTACCTTGAAACAATAGTAATTTTCTCTGTAATCACTATGGGAGCTTTGGGCCTGCCCAATATTCTTCCCCCGAGAGATATGAAATGTCTGTTTTTCAGCTTCTTTCCACTTCTAATTTTGTCCTTTCTCCTACTTACTAAACAAATCATAATTAGATAAGAAACTATTTTCTCCATCAGTAACCACATTTAAGTAATGTTTTTCCTTAATAAAAGAAGTACACATCGGTAAGAAAAGACCCTTTTTTTTTTTCTCAATAATCATAGAATCCTATGGGGTTGAAGCTCAATTTTTAAATGGGTGACACTCATTTATCAGCAGTAACTCAAAGACCTAACTGCTATCACTTGAATCTTACTACTCTGGCTTCTTTTTTTCAGTTTCACAGTCATTGGATAAAAGATAACTACATTTGAGTATTAAAGATAATGACTTTGAAAACCCTTATGTTGCATGGCATTTGCAAAAAGTTCATATCAAAAACATACAGGATTTTTTCTCTATCTTTTTCAAAGCAATGGACTACAGCTTTGGTGGAAATATAACTGTACCTGTTAAACTCCATAACACAGTTTCTTCCCAAAGTTTGCATTCCTTTTGAAGAAGGATTTTCCTAAGGAAAGGCTGCTATCTGTATCTGATTACACAGGTTTCTGAAATGTATTTTTCTGGCTTTAGTTATTTGCAAGATATGTGTGATTCCAATACACCTTAATCAGTGGGAGTTTTATGGTACAATATTCACCAAAGTTAATAAAAGCGTAAGGTACTGAAAGATGTGAACTTTACCAGAGTGACATTTTTGTGGGAAGTAAATCTTTTACTAATGAAGAACAAATATTTCTTCAATCACATATTACAGACATTTTAACCACGGATTTCTGAAGAACACATCTGTTCCCATGTCCACAGTGACGCATCATGTGGAGACATCGCCCATCTATTTATGTTAAGTAGGCCATGTTAAATTAGTAGGATACCTTATTAGAGAGAATAGGTAATTCTTATGCAAATAATAAAGGGGAATATGCACATAACTGGAAATATGTATGTTTCTATTTGTGTATCAAATGGAAACTAAAGCCTTCATATTAAAAAGAAAAATCTTGGATCCAGTTTTGATTTCGGTAGCACCTTTGGACTATTAAGCTCAGGATGTGGACTCAAGGAGAAAAAAGTTTGTGTGTGTGGCATGAATCCAGAGTGTTTGCTCTAAATTTTTATTAAAACTAAAGCAAGTAAAATATCTAAATATGGAAGGGTATCAATGTCTTTCTTCCTACATTTAATACTTCTGCCCTGATATATATTTGATTGTAATAACCAAATCCTTGTAGTTTTCCAAGGGAGCAGCAATTTCTGACTTGTTTTTAAATGTCCTACTGTTCCTTTTGTTTCCCATTTGACTTAAGAGAATTTTAAGTGTCTAGTCTTTCTGTTTTCTTGTAAAGTTTCAAAAAAATTTCTGTCTCAGTAACAAATAACTCATCCTAAAAATATGACATGCTTTTGAGTTCAGTTTGTATAATTTTAGAATCATCAGAAGATTTTTAACAATGTGCCGATTTATTCACTGAAACCTAGATAACAAAATATTCAAAATTCAATCTAAAATTACTGAAGCAGACAGAAACTCCAAAACAGAAGATACGTTAGTCATCTATGCAGCTAATCCCATAATATTAACTGTGCACCGCTCAAGATGAAAGATATAATTATAAAAAAATAAAGAAAGTAAGAAATTTCTCAACCTTTAACTGAGTGATCAAAAAAAGAGAGAAAGCCTCACCTCTTAAAAATTCATCATTTAGTGTTTTGTCTGTGGCTTAAAACACAGCTTGAAATAATGCCATGAATGTTTTCAGACATGCCAGAGGTAGCCCAAAAGTAAAATAAGAGGCTTTGTTATGTGTCACTATAGATTCCAATCTTCCTTCCAAACAAATGGCTGCTTAAAGCTCCTTTATAAAGAAATCAGACACAGAAGAAGACAATCCATGAGCTAGCATTGTGCCTTAGTGGACAAGAAGGCCAATGGCATTATAAAGGTAGAGGCCCACAGCAGATCAAAAGAGGTTATCCTTCCCATCTATTCTGCCCATGTGAGGCAACATCCGTGGCCACTTCTGGGTTCCCCAGTTCAAGAGAGGCATGGAACTACTGGAAAGAGTCCAGTGGAGGGTTACAACTATGATCAAGGGTCTGAAACACCTCTCGTATAAGAAAAAGCTGAGACATCTGGGTCTGCTCAGCCTGGAGAAGTGTAAGAAGGGATGTTATTAGTGCTTATAAATATCTACAGGATGGTTGTAAAGAGGATGGATGATTTCAGACTTTTCTCAGTGGTGCCCAGTGACAGGACAAGGGGTAACAGAAACAAGCTAGGAAATGTCATCTCAACATGAGGAAATCTTTACTTTGAGGGTGACAAAGTCACTGAAGGGTGACTGGCGGTCTGGAGAAGCTATGGATTTTCCTCAAAATACGCTTGTACATATTCTTGTACAACCTGCACCAGGAAAACCTGCCTTGACAGAGGGTTTCAACTAAGTAACCTCTGAAGGCCCCTTCTAATCCCTACCGTTCTGTGATTCTTTGATTCTGTGAAACTAGCTATAAAAAATTTAATACAACAAATTTCTTAGATCTCTTGAGATTAAGCTTAGCACACCTATTTACTGTTCTGTTTGCTAAGTTTATGCATATTTAACTACAAAATGACTTGACTGTAAATAGATATACCCCTTGCAGAGTTCATAAGCAGATTTTGCAAGTATGCATAAAGTAATTTAAGAACATAAAATTCGCCCTGTTTAAGACCCTAAAAATAAACAAAAATATTTTGAGTTTGGATGTAAGCTTGCCAGCATAAACAAAATTGTCTAGGCTTAGCAAATTCTCTCTCTTCTTTCCATAAACTTTACTCCCTGCAGCTTCATTCCTTTTGACTCATTTACTTCTATCCAAAATGATGATAAAATACTATATTTCTAGTAGAAATATAAATGCACTTTTATGCAAAGCAGGTATAAGATTATTTTCATTACTTGCATTACTTCAAGAGTACAGTTCTAGATATGCACTCCTTTTCTCCCTAATTTGTTAATAGAAGATATAATGCTCTGGTGTAAGACTTTCTTGAAAGGTGCTGATGGGTTGAGTTCAAATTCCAACTTTGGTAAATCTTTTATTTTAAAACTTACCTGGGAGTTGTCAAATAGTGCTACATTTGGAGCATTTCAACTTTGTCAGAAACAGATTGGTAGATCTTGAAAGAAAATCTTCTCCCTCATTTCCTCACTTCTCAAGCTGTCCTTTGAATAGTTGATTATTTTCAAGATTTTAAGCCAGTGTTTAAATGAAGAATTGTACAAGGGCAAGTGTATTTCATCTGGGCAAGAACAATCCCATATATCAGTATATGTTCGAGACTGACCTGTTAGAGGTGCAGTGTAGGAGAAAGGGACCTGGCGGTCCTGGTGGACAGCAGGATGGCCACAAGCCAACAATGTGCCCTTGTGGCCAAGAAGGCCAATGGCATCCTTGTGTATACTAGAAGGGGCATGGTCAGTAGGTCGAGAGAGGTTGTTCTCCTCACTCTCTACTATGCCCTGGTGAGACCACATCTGGAATACTGTAGACACTTCTGCGACCCTCAGTTCAAGAAGGCCAGGGAACTGCTTGAGATAGTACAGTGCAGAGCCACAAAGATGTTGAAGGAGATGTCTTCCAAATTTTTTGTCACCAAGTTACTAATCTATAGCTAACATATATTTAGCTCTATCTATAATTCAATAAATCTTCTCATGCACACAGTGTTTGTGAAAAATGTGAAGAGAAACATACTCTATAATTGTTCTCAACTACTATTTACTTGATTTGTGATAAACCTTAACTACTACTTACTTCAATATGAATGACCATAAAAGGTTCAAACTTTAAGGGGTTTTCTCAATTACAATTTAATATTTTAAAGCTTTCATAATCAGAGTCTTGTTTACTTTTTGTCTGGAAGTTACATTCAAAATAGTCAACAACAACACAAGATATTTTATCTAGTCATGTTAGCTAAGTAGTCAAACCCAGATGTAATCAGCATATGGACCAAAAGCTCCGGGGGATGCTGATTTCTGTTAGAGCAAGCCAGGAAGTATTGGTCAGACACTTGATAAATATTTAAGACAGATAAGCTGGTTGTGTTAAATGATTTCTCCTTCAGGCCAGTTTTTACTGTTAAACTGAAAGACACAAATGAAAAACAGCAATAGCAACAGGCAGCAATCCTGTTCAGTGCCATTGAAGTAATCCCCCTAAGAAAGAAATAACAAGAAGTTATAATTTTTTGCATGTCATTACTACAGTGTCCTAAGCAAGCAAGTACCACTTCGATAAGTAGAACTTCCCCACTGTTTACCCCAGATAACTACATTTATAGAATTCTTTAAAGCACATTGTTGGTAATTTTTGGTACAAATAATTTTCTACATGTACATGATTATAAATCATTCACACAAGAAATAAAGAATCAGGAATTAAAGTTATGAAATAAATCCATATTTTCAAAGTACTGTAATAGATAAAGAAGCAACATTAGAAGTCTTTCACTGTCTTTTTAGCTTTTTTGTTTGTTTTCATTAATGCGCACAATAGGAAAATACTTGAAGTATCTGTACTTTTTACCTTTACTACTTAAAATTTTTTTAGGATTAATTCCTGTCAACACATAGCTCTATGTAGTTCACTGAGCTAGAAACTGACAATGCTCTTAAGGAAAGATATATCCTAAATGATGATTACTGTACCTAAGTGAGATTAATTCCATTAATCTCATTTGCATGACATATAGAGCCTGCAATGTATTAGATCTCAGAAACTTGTCTATTTTTCTTTTCACTGAGCATTTCTTCCCGAACCAACAGCTGCAGTTTCCTTGCTTTTGGTCAAAGCTGGTGAGCAAACATACATGGTAACAGAAATTCTAGGAAAAAATGTGGCCTACTCTAAAATGTTATCTTAAATACTCCCAGTTCTCTCTAGTGAGGAATTTAAATCTTGCTTCATTTTAGGTGCCATTTTACATGACTAATAACTGGAGGTTTAAGTTTCTTCTCTGAATTTTAGAAAATTTGTAATAATTATATCAATCAGAACGTATTTTCAGAGAAGTTTGCAGTGTAAAATATTTACGGGAAAGTTTGCATTATGTGTGCTGTCATGGAAAAGTAATCAGACAGAAATCACAGATTTCAACATTACAGTTCCCAAAGCAGCTGTAACTAATCCAAGATGTGATACATGCTTCAAGACCTCTAATTCTAAATAAGTTATCATCTCTTTTACACATAGCTTTTTATATCTCTATACCCTGTCCCTTCTTGAATTTATTGCTCCTATATATATGTAATATTCTAACTTAATGTTGCTGTGGGAATCATAATTTGCTTGATAACTTTCTGACTTGTGCTGTTGGAGTTTTAACACATCTCATGACTAATGTTGCATAAACATATTATTTGCACAAAATTCTCTTGCTCTTAAAAAAACATGGTGATTAATTATACATAAAATGGAGAACCATTCTACATCTCTTTTGAGTGTGTGCAATATCATAATGTTAAAATAGCAATAAATCCAGTAAGGTAAAAAAAAATAAAGAGCTCCTTTGATAGCAAATTGATATAAATGCATGGAGTCTTTTGTTTCAATGTGCATTGTGAGATTTAAATGTGCTAAGACACATCCATCTGACATTCTGCTAAATATGGTTTGAAATGGCAACACACTGAAACAAACATGAAGAATTTCAGCCCAAAGAATAACATTTCCAGAAAGCTATGAGAATTTGAAAAATACTCTTTGAAAAGAATGCACCTCCTAACAATAATGATAGGCTAGTTCATCGACAGTTTCTGAGGTGTTTTCAGATCAGTCGAGCACTACATGAAAGATCAGGGTTTTGAGATTTCTAAACAAGAAATCAATTAAGTTTTTTATGGTTTGGATAACATATATATAGTTTATATACTCAATAGTATAGAAGGAAAGAAGCAAAATAAAGTTCTAAAATTGGTCATGGAAAGTTATCTGAAATACCTTGAGAGTTTGAGAAGTGGAGTTGCAAAATTTTTCCAAAACCATTTCAGAATTCATAGAAAAATTTACTTTCCACCAGGCAAAGTCCTTTCTTCACTGCATTAATCTTGCCCAAGTTATCAGTCCAGAGTAAAAAAGACCAAAATTAGGTCCTAAAAGAAAATTACAAGACCTTCTTCAGGGTTTTTGTGAAATGTATGCAATTGTCTTTACGGGTCTGATTGAAGTTTTGAACCTCTGCCAGTTCAGATCTCATACCTCGAACCTCTTTTATTACCGGGAAGCCTAGCACTGAAACATTCATTATTTGAAACTAGAGTAACTTAGAAACTGTGCAGAATTACGTTTTACTTCTTTCCTGGGTACAAACATCGAGTCCTGGACTCAAATGTTATTTAATTTAAAAAGAAAATTTAAGGTGTAAGCAGGCCATCATCACCATATTACATCACCATATTACACTGTAGAATTTCCAGAATTCCATAAAATAACTTCCCCTTGCAGAGTCATGTGTTAATTCCATTGCAGGATTTTACATTCCACAGACATCATGTGTGGTTCGGTTCTTTTCTGTCATGGTCTTTTGAAATAGTACTTTCCAAAGAAAGTAGTTCTAGTTGCATCACTCCTAAAAGCAAGAGGAACCTTCTGTATTTCTGCAAAGATGCAGACTGTAATACTGATAGAACAAATGCAGGGATAGTCTCACTTGAATAAAAAAAAAAAAAAAGTGAGGAAAAGGGGAAAGAAAGAGAGCCTCTACCATGCTAAAATCATCTTTGGCTTCCTGTCAAACCTAGTAGAACATATTCATGCTGAGAACAAACTGAGTGAAAAAAGCTATTCTAAAGGCTTTATATTCACACTTTTCTTTCAATATATATTCTCTGAAGCAAAATGTGTTGAAAGTCTGCAGGGGAAAAACTCATTAATGTTCTTTGTGGCACCTGGTCATCAAAGTACCTTTGAGTCTAAAGTCCAGTGTCATGAAAATGAGGTATTTGCTTAAAAGGATTACAGAATGAAATGTATTTATGCCTTTGCTTGAGGACAAGTCTGTGCATAAACACTGCTTAACTGATAATTTTATGATTGCTCATTGTCTAGAATAATTGCTCATTCAGATTCTTATGTAACTCCCATTTACCTCAGAGAGTCTTTTATTAGCTCCAAGGAAAATGGAAAAGAATTTAATATTTGTATGCAAAGTTAGATGCCGCCACTTCCTTCATCACCTACACTCAGTGTATCCTGGAACAGTGTTCTTAATGAGAGGAGGTAGGATGGAGGGAAAGGGGCTAAAGCCCATTAGCTTCCCTGTTAAATCCATGCCTAGGATTTTATGAAAAGACTCAAAGAAATTGTAATGCAATAGTATCCGGTCCTCACAGCTATTTGCTCAACAATCAGTGACAAGTTCAGATGATGTAATGCTTCTAGCATGTACATTGTTACTTAAGTGAGTTGCTAATTAATACCATGCTGAAAGAGCTTTGGTTGGGTGTCAAGCTCCTCAGAGTTGGTCTCTGCAGCTTAGGAGAAGTTTCTGCTTCAACTCCCTCCATTCTTAGTGTGTCCCCTCTAAGCAAGTCTTTTTTATTTTCCTTTTCACAGTTGCATTGAAGTTTTTTCTCCCCTCAATTGCCTCTGGGATCTTAATTGCTACATACACACAGCACATTACAAATGCTGCTCCTAAATGATTACAGCAAAATGAAATTTCTCACGTGTCCTAGCAAATTATCATTAAAATATTGACACCATAAAATCATTCTGGCAGTACTTTTCTGGGGCAGGATCTGGACTGTAAGGATATTTCTGAAATGGAATGGAAAAGCTATTTGAGAATGATCCTCATAAAATATCCGTGAGAATGCATAATGTGCATATCAAATGCTCTAGGGATGCACATGATGGTTTTTTTGCAGGGAGCTGTTTTTCAGTGTATGGTGTAAAGCAGTTCTAGTGCTTTATTCATTTGCTAAAGCACTAAAATATACATCCAGAGTTTGCAATGAGCTTGCTAGATATATTGGAATGGGGCTTCAGCCTTGGTGATGTTTAGAGGTCTAATATCTACACACAGTGCCTAATTCCATTCTAAGCAATAAAAGCTAACCCCTTACATAAGAAGTGGTTATTCAAATAGTTTCAACAAACTAGTTCTTACCTCCTTGAAGTAGTAAAACACAATTTCTTAATGATGTTTTCTGATATGTAATCAACAGTAATTAATATTTACAAGAAATTAACTGGAAATAGAATATTTAGGTTATATTACTAGAATCTCTTGTTTTCTTCCAAGGATAATGACTATTCTCTGAAGAAGCCAAAATGTGACACTCAGCCTTAGACTGCTTTTATGTTTCTCTCATACAGCTTACCTTTTTATTTACAATCCAAAGCCAAGTATATTTCTATCTGCGCACTTTAGGTAGAAGAACTATGAACTTCAGAATATGTTTTAATGTATTTAAATAAAGATTAAACAGTCAAGAATGAAGATTAATACTTCTCATCACTGAAGTCACTGACCAGAGTCAATGTGAAATAAACCCCTGGTAAAATGTATTCACTGGGTTACAGTTTTTTCTGTCAGGGACTACCTGCTGTCATATGTATATAAACACACCAGCTTGCCTGCATCATGATCATATTCCCATGCAAAGGCCTGGTACTACATCACAGATTACAAAACAAAGCTTCCAGCAAACAGACAGTAACACACCTAACTCAGCTGTTGGATTAATAACTAGATGTGATCTATTTGTAATACTTGAATTTCATTCAGGATGTCCTTTTTTTTTTGAGAGAAAGGGAGTTCAGAAGAACTGTCTTAAATTGTATCTCTTGCAGATGAATTCCTGCTGTCTTGCAAAATTAGGCAGATCCAGGACACAATTCAATTAATTAATGGAAATTGTAATGGTCATGATGCCTAATTAAACATGATTGGCAAATTTATCATTTGGTTTATTGGGAGAGATAATAGTCCAGAAAAGAGGTCATTGTAGGTTTTCTGAGAGACAACTTCTCTGAAAAAGTTATAAAATATTCCAACTGGATTTTATACTGAATCTACAGCACAACAGTGTAAATGCCATGCCCATAAAATGTTAACAGAAAACCTGGTTCATATGGTTAATCTATGAAGACTCTGAATGTCAGTCTCAGGCAATATGGCAAAAGTCAACTGCTAAATGACTATATAAATTGATTTTGCAACTCACTCATTTGAAATATGTAGCAAGTCTTCCCAATAGAATGCAGAAAAGAAAACAGTTGCAGTTTAAGACCAGAACTTAACACTTCACCAATAGTTAAAAATAAGAGGCAAAGGTGTCTCCAAGGAACAGATGGCATAAAGATGTCAGAAACAGGCATAAATAAGAAAAAATATTTTGAAATAAAAACTGCATTAGCTTCTTTTATGTTTACACTAAAGCATAGAAACAGGCATGCAAGAGGTCACGAGATAAGGATTTATGCTGAGACACATGCAGAGTAGTATAAGCAGGTCTCAGAGGTGGCACTTATTTAAACTTTGATTTATTTAAATAAAAGTTAAAAATATATATCTCATAGTTTTTCTCTCCTATCTAGAATATATTTGCTCATAGTCAAAGAAATACAAAAATGGCATGGAAGATTACTTTTGTAAAATTATAAGTATTGGGCATAGAATTGTAATACTTGTTACATCTTTTAACCCCAGCCATGGAATGTGAAGGGGTAGAGTAGTTTCATGAAGGGAGTTTTGTATAGGTGTTTTTCTTTTCCTCTTATGGAATGAATAAGATTCCAATGATGTTTAAGTATGTATTTCATTATTATAAAAAGGGCAAAGTTTCATGGTTTGATTGTCCTCTCCAATCACAATGTTCAATAACTGCCATGAAGTGAATTCTGATAATGCTACTCATCTTTGTACAAAGGACAATAAAAGGACTACAGATGATGGTATTGCTTATTTAGCCCAGTAATGCAAGCAATACAGTCTTTACACTTGGTGTCTCAAGGGGGCTGAGTTTCACCTGGAGGCAACTTTGGCCTTTTGTGCTAGCAATTATTTTATTTAAAATCCCATCTAGAATCTACAGCCAGAAAAAAACAGCACTGCTGTGCATTGTTCAGAATTTTTCTATTCCAGAGCTGGCATCCAGGTGTGTACTTGAAAAACATTTTTGATTTTACATCTACAATAAGCATAATGCAATTTAAAAGCGTAGATGCCACAGAGCTTAATTTAGAAACTGCTGCTTTTATTAAATTCAGCCACTTTTCCCCTGCAGCTTTACATCAATATTGACTTCAAAGTGCTGGTAGCTTTCATTAAATTGAATTACTTTCTCCTGTAATTTGAAAAGTAATGAGGCAGCTACTAAATGAAGCTGTTGACAAAACAAGAGCAGAGGCTATTAAAAATTACATTGCAAAGTGTGAGTAATAAACAATGATGGTAAGACTTCAAGGGTGGTTTCTGAACAAAACTACACAAAAAATAAACCATTCTCTTCTGTGTGCATATAAGAAATGTGAATTCTAACTGATTAATTCTTTTATTTCTGTTCTCTTTCACTTGTCTTCTATAATGGTGCACTGCCCACTGTATCTGAGTGTCTTTCAGCTGTGCAGTAATTGCTACAATCAGTATCTACTATGATTTACATCTGGTTTGTGCCATTTGTTCTCAACACAACTAAAACTCAGTAAGAAGCTCCAGTGCTCCACAGCTGTGGCTGTCCAGTTAATCATTCAGTTGCCCAATTACAGACGCAAACACCTAATTTCCTTTGGAAAATCTAAGACTCTGTATCTATCTTTAGTAATTTAAACTGATATCAGTGTCTTGACCAAAAGCGGGGATCAGCTTATCAGCAGATGCATTTCCATTAAGTGCTAACTCACCATTAAAACCTTCAGGGCAATCAACTCCCCACAACTGCCCCCATCCCAGGTATTCACTTCGCTATTTAATGGGGCAGTTTAGTAATACAATTCCCACCACCAGCCACTCAAAAATATTTGAACTAAATACATTAACTGTTGTAATATTGATTATTTCCTAAAGACCTTGACCATTCAATAAGAAGCTTATTCACAACCCCAGATGTACTTGTATCACAAACAGGTCTTACTTACAGTTACTCTATGCTTGGAATATATCTCTAAATGTTTGGTGAAATAGGTGCCAAATAAAGTAATCAGTAACTATGCTTCTTATTTGCCAGACTGCAATGAAATTTGCTCATGAAAAAAGGTTCATAATTCTGTTTCACAGGTGATAGATAGCCCTACTATAACAAAATGAATGTATGAGACAATATTATTGACTCTTCTTTCCAGAAGACCATGCTAAATGCTTAGCATAAAGCTCCATGGCTCTAGAGGTCTATGGATCTGACAGGAAATTCAATGATTTTTCCATAGTTGGTTCGTTACAGCTGAACAATACTTCTGAACACATCTGGATGCCTGCTTAACAGACACACTCCAACATTGGATCTATAGATAAAGTACTTAAGAGGGGAAAAGAAAAACTATTGTAGCTAAATTTCTAATTTATCTCCCATTTACTTCACTGTCATTTGATAGCTCCTTCTATGTAAGCTTCATCAAGATTTGAGAAGTTTCTTATATTTTGTTCTAAAGATCACAACATAAAGGATAAAATAATTTTTTTAGTGACTTTACTTTGGAGAAAAAACTTTCATTCTTGAAGGAAACACTGAGCACTTGAAAAAAAGAACCTTTTCTGTCAGCTGAACATGACATTTACAATAATTGGTTCTCCCAAAGAGCAACCTGGTGTTATTGTTAACATTTTAATACTTGGTTAACTAATTACCTTTCTCATGGCATAATGCATTCTGCAAAACAGGACTACTGAATTTTTCTCATATATATCCTCCCCTTTTTTACTTCATTTTCAGTCATATAACATTAGAATGGAGACAGAAAGAAGAGCCAAAACTACAGATATATGGAACTATTTTTTTTAGGCTTTAGGGCACCATCACACAGCTATGTAATCATTGCACCTATGCTCTATTCAGACAGGAGAAAGTCTGTCATAGACCAATAAGCTCTATAACAGTGCTATCACCATGACCAGCCTGGTAACACCCAATAGGAAATCACATGGCGGGGCTGATCTCCAGCTTCACCCAGACTTATCTGTCTCTCCATGAGCCTACTCAGAGGCCTGTGTCCTAGTATAACCTCATCCCCAGGGAGCTATCCAATGGGGTTGTCCCTGTACCCTGCCATCTACTCTGATTCTGGATGGGTTTTCAGGCCCTGTCCTACCACCTCAGGGAGTCCCTGCTGTCTCCAGTCCCTTGGCCCAAGCATGTCCTTCAGACTTGAATGGTGTCCAAGAGTGTAAAAGACCAGTTGATAAATTCCAGCTGAAGACCTAAGAACAGCCTAACAGCCTTTCAGGGATGCTTAAAGGGAAGATGGGGAGGGACACTTTACTGGGCAAAAGTGGAAATTGTTTAAAACTGAAAGAGGTCAAATCTAGATTAGCTATTAAAAAAAATTGTGAAGACAGTGAGGCACTGGAACAGGTTGCCCAGAGAAGCTGTGAAACTTCCATCCATGGAAGTTTTTAAGGCCAGCTTGGACAGGACTAAGAGCAATGTGCTCCAGTGGAAGGTGTCCCTGCCCATGCCAGAAGGGTTGGAATAAAATGACCTTTAAGGTTCCACCCAACTGAATTCATTCCATGATTCTGTGGTTCATTCCATGATACCATAAGTGATAAAAGGGATTGGTGAATAGCTGTGTACTGGTTAGGGGTGAAGAAGAGTCAACTGTTCAGTGACATCGGCTCTTGCTTATGCTTGTTGTTCTGGCAACCAGGATCAGCTGACTATGGAGGGGTTGCACCTGTAGAAAAAACAAAATGACCAAACGGATGCCCACCTCAAAATAAAAGCTGAATTATGGCATAAACATTCATCGCTTTCTTGGATTAGGGTGAAAGAATGATATTGAGATATAAGTAATTTGAATACATCACAATAAAGATATTTCTGTAGTCCATCAAACTTTGCTCAGATAAATTCAAATAAAAATTTTAATTTGATTTCAGTAGTGTTTTTTAATATCCACTGGCAGTTTATGCAAAAACTGCAGATTTCTTTTTGTTCTGTATGAAATTTAGGATTTTTATAGAATTTAAAGACAAACACGCTTGAACACTATTAGAGATTCATCTTGCTGTCTTGAGAAATTATTTCCCCACATTCAAATATGTTCATTTGCTTTTACTCCTCATATCTATATGGCTATTTTTGCTGTGCATACAAACATTGCAATTTTGATTCTGTTTCCACTGAGCCTGGCAACAACAAAACCAAAATCAAATTGGATTGGTTATGCATCCGAGTAAAAGGGAAATAACAGCCTATGGGGATAGAAATAATCATATGCAATTTAAACTACCTCCTCAGGAGCCTCCAGATACTGAGAGTTTAATCACGAAGATATGGACAAAAGACTGTAGGTGATGATGTTTTAGAAAAAGCAAATGTTGGCTCGGGAATATAGTTAGTAATGGAAGGGAAAAGAAGTGTATTGTATTTCTAAATTGGTCATGAGTTTCTACTTGTTCCTTAAGCAGGACACTTTCTAAGAGATGAGCAACTATTCAAATATATTCTTGCATTAAAAAGTCAGAAATGTTCACGTAGATTTACATTAAAAGCAAGTCAAAAGGAATTCTTGAAAGTGATCCTAAGGGCTATTAGAAAGCTCCATACCTATTTCTTTTATATATATGTATATGGTTACATTGTTTTTAAATCCTAGACTCTGAGCTTTCTGTGGTTGTCTAATTGCTCAAAATTAGAGTGCACTATAGCTTCGCTCCATCTAGGGTCCCATAAGGCTCCTCTCAATAATGGAAAATGTAGGATTTTTCCATGTACTTATTTTCATCATCAATATGAAGAAGGCAAGACAACCACATAAATAATAAATCATATTCTGAGCAATGAATACAAATATGTGCAGTAAAGGATAATTCTCTAGTTGAATATAGGACTTAATTTACCCTGTTAATTCCTGTGAAAATCAATGCTATGTTGAAACACATTAGTGTAAGAACAGAAAAATTAGATCCTCAATAGGCATCTCTTAGAGGATTTTTTTTTTCATTTCCACATATTAAAAAGGGCAGGACTTTATTGCAGCGTCTTCTTGATGCTACTTTTAACATTAAATAAACTCTGAATTTTTCAAGTTTAGGTGACTCCAGGAAGCAAAATTCAACGCAACTGCCAGGTGTCAGAAATTAGAGGACAAAATCTGCAAGAAGCAACAAAAGTAAACTACTAGTTTCGAGTGTTGTTTGTGAGAATAGAATCAGCATCATGACCCAAACCAAACTTCCAGTATTGCAATTATGTAAGCAGTTATGATTCAACAACCCTCAGCCTACCCAAAATGAAAATACACAGCCCTAAGTCCTCTGTATTTGCACCCTAACATACATCAACATTTGCACTGTACCCAGCTACCTGTTTGCAACTGCCTCGTCTTTTCAGCAGTCTGAAAATGTACAATCAAGCTTTCTATAAACATTATTAATCTTTCCAGTGCATGCTGTGGAAACAAACAATATCACAGAAGGAGAAATAAAAGAGTAACTTCCTCAATTCACTCAGACTATGTTTTCTGGCTTACTCCTGTGCTAAAACAGGATAGGATAGATGGGGGGGTACTGATCAGTCAAAGAATGTGGAGGTGCCCTGAAGGGAGTTCTGCCTTTCATGTTGGTCCTGAGTTTTGCTCCAGGAAATGCAAACCACAGATGCTTTAAATAAGTTTCTGTATGGGAAAGAGTATGGACAACTGGCAAATTTAATCACAAGCTTTCTCTGATCCAGTCACAAGAAATTCAGTGTAAATGCAGATTGTAACTAGTTCATTCCCCGAAGTTCCTCCTGCCAAAAAAAAAAAAGAAAAAAGAAAAAAATCTCAACAAAGAAAAAGTTACAAGTAGAGATGCATTTTGGCTAGTTTGCAGTCTTTACACTGATTTTTATTATTCTTCTCAGTAGTCAGTAAAAAAGTTATTTCACTACTTTTCACATCAAGTAAAGGAAAGCCAGGAAGAAAATAAATCCTGATATCCTGCTCCATTCACCCACTGAGACACTTCAGCAGCAGCAAATCAATTCACAGGAAACTGAAAATCATATAGTGTAATAAAGTTTGGTAGGAAGGATCCTGGGAATTATTTAAAAGGATGTGCTGGAATGCATCTGAGGGAAAAGCATGACAAAACTAACAAACAAAACAAAACCAAAATCAACAAAGGAAGCAATAAAAGAAATCCCAATCAGTTTAATGACATTATTTTATGGGTGTGGAGGCCATAGCTAAAGAGTATAAGGTGACTTCCTGTAGAGTTTGTCACTGGTGCAGTCAGGAAAGTTCAGGAGGTTAATGTACATTTTTGGTAGACATTTTGAAGACTTTCATATCATTATGGCAGTATTGGGAAAGTTTAAACAATAAATGAAGCAAGAAACAAAATATTAAACAACGTGTGGGGGAGGAAATCATGTTAAAATCAAAAGACATAATGAAAAATACAGTATTATTTTTCAAGACAAAAAATATATGTCTTTCAAGATAAAAAATATTGCCTTTACATTTGAAAGTCTTGTTTTCATGTTCCTGTCAAATGTGTGGCATCCTTGGATCACTGCAGCTTACTTTGGTACCGTTAGAAAAAAGAATTATCCTCTCACTGAGAATGATTCACAAGAAACTAACGAGCACTTCAGGATGTTTTGTAATGTTTATTTCTTCTTGAAAGAGGTGAGAGATGGTCTCCTGTGTATGATGGTTTGCAATGTTTTCCATAACGTGTTTGCATTAAATGATTAAAGCACTGGCACAGGTTACCCACAGAGGCTGTGGAGTCTTCATCCTTGGAGATACTCAAAAGCTGTCTTGACATGATCCTGGGCAACAGACTCTAGGTGGCCCTGCTTGACCTGTGGGAGTAGAGCATTCCATGATTGCATGAAATGTGATTGTTAATAATGCTTATAGGAATTATAGTATTCCATGTACAAAGTTATTCCTGGAATTTGAAAGCCATTTTGGCAGATGATCGGGTTTTTTGGGGTTTGTTTTCTTTTTATTACAGTTGCCAAACAGTTTGATTTCAAACAAGTAAATGGCAGATCAATTCTTAACATATTTTATTTGCTATCTGATTATAAAATGGTTCTGCTTATCTCTTCCCAGGCATCAGTAGCATTTCTGAAGTCAGATGAGGGAAATCAATAATCTTGAAGAAGTGTTAATCTCTCTCAAGTATTGGGGTTGTTTAAATCTATGTGAGAGAAGGAAGTGAATTAAAAAAATCAAAAGCCAAAGGGAAGGCAGGATCCCCGCTGCAGGCAGCACTCAACTCAAAAGCTGCTGAGGTAAAATTTTGCATAAAACCCATGAGAGCCAGAGGAAAAGGCTGGCAGTCTTCTAGCTTCATGAAATTATCAGCCTCTTGGAGTTCACCAAAAGAATAAAGAACTGTAATTTTTTTTTTTTTACCCTTTCCATTTTGGCATATTGTTTTCTGAATATGTTAATTATTTCATTCATCTTTTGACTGTAGCATTCATATTTCCTTGCACCACCATTTTTTCTTGGATTAAAGGGTGATTGGCATAACTATAGACACACTGTTCCTGGCTGACAAATCTCCTTTGAAAGTGGCCTACTGGCTACCTAGCCCTGTCCCACACAAAAGGTGGAGATGTGAAGTGCTCTTCTAAGCCACAAAGACAAGGTGCTACAACGCAGTGAGAGATAACTCCTGATAACAAATGTTAGCCTGAGATTCACTCATACGATGTGCTTTGCTGACTTAAGTAATTTTAAGAAATAAAAATTCACCTAGGGTATCATGTCAATCTGCTGTGAAGTTTATTCATGCATGTACAGCAGTATTCAGGGCTGCCCACTAGACTCCTTTTTTGTTATCTTTTTGTAGCAATAAAAATAGAATAAAGGCTGGGAAAAAACAAAGACCAAAATTTGTCCATAAACTATTGGGAGAAATCTTGAGAATAACAATCATGGTTAGAGAATATAGTGATCAATTGGGGGACAATTCATCAATACATAAAGTGCAACAATTCTGACAGATTTTTTGAAAAGAAAGAAATGCTGCCAATATAGTTAGGGTTTTTTTCTTTTCTCTCTTAGCCACCCTATGAAGAGAGACTGATGAAAAAGAACAGGGAAAAAAATAAGACTATCGCATTATTACTTTAATTACTGAAGTTTAAATGCATTCATGATTGGGTGTGGCTATTTTTTCCCAGAAGTTTGTACTATTTTGACCAGGTTTTCAAAAGAACTTTGATCTCATCTAGTGCCTGCTACATGAGAAAGATCTTCCATAGGACTAAAAGTGCATCAGACATTCTCTCATTTTGGTATTATGTCCTCACCTATAACTCCTAAACCTGTACTTCTGAAATCAGACATTTTTAGAACATTTGTTCTTAAATGTCCCTATAATACATAATGGAATATACAGACTTATGCACCTGCTTAATAACAACACATCATTAATGTTCCATCAAGGTTAACTTTATAACCTTTGTATCACTGGACTTCCGTACTGATTACTAGAAAACAAGAGGTGTATGTATTTTGCTCTCTGTTTCTGAACCAGTGCTGAAGATAAGTTTAGATTTTGCAGTTTCATACATAATCATGAGATGTAATCTATATTTCATGTAGTAACAGCGGAGAGTAACTGATCCACACAACTGATTTAAAGAAGTCCTTCTTCAGCCCCCATAAATATTCACTAGATGCAAAGGAAAAAACAGAGCACTCCCATTGGATTTGGGATGCTTTTGGGGCCAGGCAAAATATGATCTAGAACTGACTCAACACAAGACCCATATGTCTATAAAAACAAGTACCTATAAGTTTGTGTGTGACTGCTCTAAACAGCTGGCTTGTTACATTATCCATTATTTTTACCGTGCTTAGGTTAAATTCTGGCTCTATGTTCAGCCTGCATAAATAGTCTGTGTGCTGGCAGCTCTGCAGGGGTTGCCAAAAGAGCTCCTGTCTCACAGTCAAAGAAAATTAATGACAGTTAAATTGCTTTGTGGTGCAGTTTCTGTCCCATCCATGCAGCAAATCCAATTCTCTCCTGCTTTGTTTGCTGAAATTTTCATGCTGGAATAGATATGCTCCATTGTATAACCAGGTATTTATGAAACATTTATTTCAACAGTAGTGAATTTTTTAAAATGCCATCAATTTAAGAAGAGTCATGTTTGCTTCCACTGTTACCATTTTGTATTGTTAACCAGGAAATGAACTTGGGAATGGGAAATTGTGCATGTTCTGTTGTGTAAGTTTATGGAGGTGACAGACTATGCATTCAAATTAGACATGCTTTTTAAGAAGCTTTGCCAATGTTTATTTTCTGTTTGGTTTTTTTTTTTCAGAAATGTATAGACAATAATATCAGCTTGTGTGGATGACCAAATTTCCCTTGCAGTCAGGAGAGCTGGCCTGATTGACACCAGCTAAAAATCTGGTAATACAGTGTACCAAAGTGGAAAAAAAGGAAAAAGCTTCAGGGATGGAGAAGCTTCAGCAATGGATCTCAAAGGCAGTTAGGACAGCAGGCCATATGGGGAGTTGCTTCTTCTACATGACAGTAAATTTAGCAGATTTTGTTTTACTAAAACTGCATTCCTTAAACCACGAAAGCCTGTTAATTATGCCAGGGCACAAATACAATAACAGAAGAAGGTCAAGGAAGCCATCAGCTGTCCTATCATACAAAGAGACTGTCTGAAAGTCCAAGAAATTCTAAGTTCATCCCCCTATGATGCAGGCATGCAAAGTTTGTGACCAGCCTGCATATGAGAAGGCAGGGAATGTGGAGCTGAAGGTGCATCTTGGGCAGAGAGGTCCCTTGCAATTAGACCATTTCCATGTCTACTCCATTCTTTTGGGCAAATTCTGCCTTGTTTGGAATAAGATCTTCCAGTGTCTTGGTGTACTAATATTATTTACAGAAGTAGTCTGTAATTAGTCAGCTTTCTGGATAAAACCTGGCATCCAGACAGATACTTAGAACTGCATCATAGCTTAGCACCCCAAAAACATGTATGGGGATAAGACTGTTGAGACAAAGTGTGTAGTGGAGGGAATGGAAAAAGATCTGAGAAAATAAAGCATACTCATGGATTTATAAACAGTCCTGCTCAGATTGTTTAAGTAAAATGAGATCTAATCATTCTTCTGTCATGGAGAAACAAAAGATCTGCCTCCAAAATAAGTATTTTGAATAATTTGCATAAATCTTTGTAAGTTATTTGCTTCTGAAAGAATTTCCCATTGTTTTGAAAGTTCTACAATTTATACCATTTCCTTAAACACATCTGAATGCTTCACTTCCTCTTTTCCACATAGAGTTGTTCCAGTGAAATCAAACAAAGGCTATTTTCTTACAACAGTTCATTCATCATGTTCTTGTTTATGGAGCTAATTTAAAGAAAATTTGGGTTTTTGTAGAATATTATCTCATCTTGTACTATTGCAAGGCTTCCCACTTTTACATTTAACCTTCTGAGTTGAGCAGATGTAATTAGGCATGAGCAGACCAGCACAATACCTTAGATCTGAAAAGGTCAGCCAGAGAGACAAGACTAAATAACACCCATCTGAAACAGCAAAACTGCTCATGCTAAAAAGCGTGATCTTATGTGGGTTTTGTGAGCTCCTGGCAGTGGAAGTCTGGGACATTGTTTAGAGGTATATGAAGGTCACAGGCCTCAATAATATGATGGCACTGAAATTTTTTATTTATAGAGAATAATATGAAAATATGACAGCACTATAACATCAAGAATAGTATTTGTCAGTGTCTATGGACTGCCTCCACCTAAAGAATGAGAAGTATCGAGTAATCCCTACTAATCATTGCATTAAATTTCCTGATTCTACAGCCACTGTTTGACCAGATCATTTGCAGACTAGTGAGAAGCACTGAAGGCAGGGCACAAAGAAGATTCATTCTGTCAATAGATATACACTGTTTCCCTTAAGATCCTCACAGAGAAGGCAATGAAGTATGGCCTTATTGAGCCGACAGTAAGGTAGCTTGAAAACTGTTTGAATGGACACATCCAGAGGGTGATGACCAGTGGCACATTCTAGTTGGAGACTAGTAACTAGCAGTGTACCCCAGGGGTCTGTAATAGATGCTAGCCTGCTTAGCATCTTCATTAATAATCTGGGTGAAGGGAAAGAGCGTACTCTCAGCAAGTTTGCTAATGACATAAAACTGGGACAAATAGCTGATACACCAGAGGGCTGTGCTGCCATCCAGGGGGATCCTGACAAGCTGGAGAAATGGGATGACAGGAATCCCACATAATTGAACAGTAGAGAGTCCTGCAACTGAAGAGGAAGGACTCCATGCACCAACATATGTGAGGATCATCTAGCTAGAAAGCAGCTTTGAAGAAAGCTGCTGGTAGAAATCAAGTTGAACATGAGACAGCCATGGGCCCTCATGGCAAAGAATTGTAGCAGCATCCTAGGTTGTGCTAGAAGAAGTATTGCCAGCAGCTCAAGAAAGCTCCTTGCTGTTGCTCAACATCTTTGTGAGGTCACATATAGAATGCTTAGTCCAGTTCCAGTGTACTAAATAAAACAGAAGCATGGACAAACTGAAGACAGTCCAACAAATGGCCACAGAGATGATTAGTGCACTGGAGAGTACCTTCTATGAGGAAAAGCTGACACTACTAATGTATATAAATACCTGAAAAGGATGGGACCAGGTTCTTTCATTGGTACACAGTACAGGAGCAGAAGCAATGGGCACAAACTGAAACACAAGAGGATCTGCATGTACATCAGGAAATACATTTTACTATGAATATGACTGAGCACTCACACAGGCTACTTAAAGTTTGTGTAGTCTTGGAGATACTAAAAGACTGGCTGGACATGGTTCTGAGCAGCCTGATGTAGGTGGTCCTACTTGAGAAGGAAGGTTGGACTAGGTGACCTCCAGACATCCCTTCCAACTTCAGCCATTCCATGATTCTGCAATCACCCTTGACTTGCATGTTGTGTTAAAATTAACTAGCTACCTTTTAATAATGGTCTCTCTTTATTAAAGCATCAAGTATCAAATAAAGACATAATTCAAAAAAGGAGTGCTGATCCTTTTTCCACTGAAAACATTCAGAACACCAATATAACTAAACTTTTATGATAATCTCATCACTTGTTGAACAGCTTTCTTCTGTCAGACGTAGGCTTATAATTAGGAAAAGCAAAGGTATCCTTAACCTTGTATTTGATAAGCATCAGCTATATTGATGGCATTATTCTGTTAAAAGTTTTACAACAGCTTAACTGTAAGAAGACTCTTCATTATTTGCAGCAATATGAATAACAATAAACAGCTTGAGTTCTTCATAAGACAGATTGCTAAATTTCCCAGTATGCAAAACCTGCCGGTTGTCAGTATTGTTCCTATGCTGGAGATGCCTTTGTTACCAGGCTTCCTAGTGCAAGCTTATGGCATGGAAGGACCCCCTTCCTCCCTCCCTCCTCCTCTCTGTGATTTCACAGGAGCATTTCCAGTGACAGAGCCCTGCAAGGAGTCTGCCATCCTTCCAGCCCTGCTGTGCAGTGCAGTATCACCACAGACATCTTCTCAAGATTTTCTCTTTCTTTGTAACTCCTACCTTTAAGTAGGAAGGAAAAGAGGCATTGATGCTCTTGCTGAGACTCAAAGCAGCTGGGTTAGGTGGGAGGAGAAACACTGCCTCTATTTTACAGTCACTTCTGTCACTAGGCATGAGTTAGGAGAGTTGGGTAGCAACTTCCCCTGTGCAGATAATTTCAGTAACTCCAGGGTCAAACCCAGAAGTTGTACTAAATAACAAGTCCTTCAGCTAACATGTAGCAGTCAGTAGAAAGAAACTATTTCCTTTACATTGGCTTTTTGGGGACAAAAACTGCATTTCTTATGATCAGATTATCTTCCTTGCACTGTGAGGACAGCACACATATTATTGCATTTTTTAAACCTTTTTTACCAATAAACACTCTCTGGATTTTCACCCCTAAAATCATTGTCTCAGAATTGGTAGGTCAGGAGAGTATTACTGACCAATCAGCTGGCAGAGATTCACTGTGAGTTACAGACTAGCAGAAAAAAGCAAAGAGAAGAGTTTTGAATTGAAGACTAGAGGCATTTAAGATAATTTAAAGTCCAAAAAAAAAAAAAAAAGATGAGCTGTATCTAAAAACTTAAATATTGGAAAACTTAGCACTAGAAATTAAAAGAAATTTCATGCTTGTTCAGATTAGAAGACCTCATAAGACACGTGCTAACTAATCCAAGCAACATGGGAAACCTGCTATGGCAAATTTACAAAACAACCCATCCTTCATCCTGTCTTCTGCTTACTGGATACTTGTCCAGTTTTCCAAAGTATTTGATTTCAGTGAGCCATCACCCTTAAACTTTTAAAGCACTTCTAAAAGGAACCAGATCCCAAATACTTATGTTTTCATCAGAGGATACTGAGAGGTTCTGCTCTATTTTACACAGTCTCCAGGCATAAATATGTATTGCTGAAATACAATGAGGGATATTTCTTATTTCACCTTAAGAGTTATCAGTAAATAATTTGGGAGCCACGCTGACAAAAACTCATTGCAAGTAAGTTCCCTCTGCCAGTCCTACAAAATGGGTAAATGTAACTCAAATGGACACTCGTTTATGTGATTTGTTTGCACAAAGAGCAAAGTTTACTGGAAAAGTGTTTTCAGAAATTTCAAGTGTTCGTAAATGAACTTTAAAATTAGCATCAGATTTAGTATTTGCTTATCTGCACCCCAGCAAACTCTTATCCACCTATGAGTCAAACTGCAGACAAATTCTCTCAGTCTCACTGATCTTGGTATTTGCTTGGTTTTACACAAGAAACAAAAAGAATGAAATTGGAAATGTTATTTGAAAGTTATTTGATTTGGGATAGTAATCAGACAGCTTTAAAGTACTTAGATCAATCTTTATTAAGATTTATTCCTTTTCCTGTACCAGTATCTACCAGTTCTTCTCATGGATCATCTGATGCGGATATACGAGTTTGTCTCCTAATTTATCAAAGTGCCCTGCTTTCCTGAAAGTGGCATTTCTCAGATTGTCTGAGACCTCAGCTATTCTACTCTTCAGCCTCAAATTAGTTGCATCTTTCTTGTTAATCACTGATTTTTGACAGAATTATGGGTGTTAAGTTACTCAGCATATTAAAAGAGACATTAAGTCTTTGCCTATGCTTTTGACTACTGCTAAGTAAGAAGCTGGGTTGCAAACTCAGTCTTCTGGGGAGTCACAGACTGGAGCTTATGTAGGAGTATTTCTGAGTTGTTTATGTGCTGCACTGATGTGAGATACGTAAGAGCAAAATGTCTTCTGAGAGCCTATGGTAGAAATGGTGGCTTTTGTTAAGCATATTTTAGCTGTTTTGATTGGAATGTACTTTTCTAGGGATTGTAATGAAAACTACAAATTGAACTGAAGTATCTGCAAGAAATAAGCCCTAAATCAAACAATGCTACTTCTATTGTATTGTTGATGTAACAGCACATCTCATTCAAGGTGTGACTTCCTCAGTTCTAGCTGTAGCCTAACACATTACAAAATAGTAAACAATTACCTTGTAACTTTCAGAAAGCTGTTCTAAAATCAGGTGGGCTTTGAAGCTGATGGAGCATAAGCTTAAGAAAGCAAACTGTTTTAACTTTAGTCTCAAGTGAAGAACCACTGCATCTGCATGACCTGCACATCAGTGAATCTGTCTGACATAATATGCTTAAAACCTCAATCAGTGGCAGCATGGCAAGACATTATCAGCAATCTAACAAACCCTAGTTATTCCTTTTATTTAAAAATGCAAACTGATCTCTAGGAGCATTTCATAGAACTATTCCTTGTCTCAGTTATAGCTATGCTGGAGTAAGTCTATCACCTCCAGTACAGCTAGCACTAAATCACTTCATACAATGGACTTCTTTGTGTACTGAACTGGGCTAAATCCAAAATCTGAGACTAAGTCCCTTTGCATAAAACGATTGCTCTGTTTCTGTGCTTAGCACAGCCTCCAGCCCCAAAGGTCTTGGAGTCGTTCTGACACAATAAAAGAAATGCTTATTCAGAAGACATGATCTCTGAGCAGAGGAAAAGAAAACCACCCACCACCAACAAGAAACAGATGGTTTTCAACAGATAAATAAGGACTGAAGATTGAACTGACTACAGGGAGATTTATTTAGCAACTGCTTCCAATTTTTCTTTGGGATGTACAGTAGCAGCAATTTAGGGGAAGTCAAAGCCAGCTTGCTATTTACATATGAATAATTAAGTGAATAATTAAGCAATCAAAGTACTTGTTTTTCAAATTGATGGTTAAGTTTGGAAGTCCTACTACTACCTAGTACTATTTGTTTCTTGAGCATCCTAGAAATGATGACTATTATCACAAATTCTTAGGAGTTTCTCAGCCTTTGGAAGTAATTCCAAAAAGTTATGCAAACAAATCTAATGCAAGTTCTTTAATTTTTTTCTAAGATTATAATCCTAATAAGGACACTGTCTTCATAAACAACATTCACTCAGAAATAACAGCAAACATGCCACATAAAATTCGTTGAACCACATAAACTGTCTTTATATTAAATGAGACTTTGGGATTACTGCTAATATTGCTGGTGTTGGCTGCATCAATTTCTGTTCAGCTAAAATAAATGTCAATTTTCTGAGCAACAGAGTTTCTTACTAAAGAGTTAGCATGTGCTGACATTGTTATTATAATGCTTATGCTTCTAATGAAATTAGTGAATGTAAAAGCCCAAGAGTTATTCCCACTGGCAATTGAAGTCTTCCGTGTACCTATTAAAAGATATAGCATTGCAAACTTGTTCACATTGTTTGGCCAGTGTATCTCAGTTCTTAAATAACAGTTTTGCTGACAGCCTTCAGACGCTCACCTGTGTTAGAAAACACAATATTGGATGTAGCACTGGGAGCAGATACTTAATTGTGTAACTGTAGTAGCTGTTCTAGAAATCAGTGTGAACAGTATGACATGGAGCATCATGGCTCACTCTTTTGGTTGCTTCTTTACTTTCCTCCTTTGGTCTCTCATATTTTCCTGTGCTACCTTATACTGAGCTAGTCTGACTAGGGATGGGCTTTTCATACTTTCTGGAAAGTCAAGACTTGCTAGAAGTGTTTTTTGAAGGTGCTATCACAGTTTAATGATGTAGGCATCTGTCTCCTAGCAAACAGACCAAGACAAACAAGGCATTTGACACAGACCATTGAACAGCTGATGGCAAATTTCAGGTATCACATTATCATCCTGTGTTAACATGGGCTAGGCATCACATTTTATTGTATTTTCACAGCCCCCCAGTACATAACCATGACTCCTCATGTAATAACATCAATACATAAAATATTATCTCCATCACTTGTTCCTGAAAGCAAAGACAGGATAAAACTGAGGTTGACAGCATGGCTGCTTTTCCCATATGCACAATGCATGTCCTTATAAAATTGTATGCAGTTCTCTGAATACTTAAGTATGCTATCATTTGTATATCTGAAGCTCCATAAGATGCATATTATATGAAACAAAACTCTTCAGGCTTTTCATTTCTTGTAT
Organism: Turnix velox; assembly: GCA_013400935.1. Taxonomy (NCBI): domain Eukaryota; kingdom Metazoa; phylum Chordata; class Aves; order Charadriiformes; family Turnicidae; genus Turnix; species Turnix velox. Next base: position 64,039 of record VZTY01025834.1, on the reverse strand, counting down.
AATTCCCTGGAGTTCCACAGATGCTATAAAAAGCCTCAAGACATAGAAGAGTGACAGTACAGTATTTCATACAGTATTTATATAAATTTCTGAACAGAATATTGCACTGTATGAATAATCTTTGTAACTTTCAACTATTTGCATTTCTAAATCTGACCCTTTGTATGACTACAGAAATTGCAGGAAATAAACCCTCCCTTGTGTATTCACAGGAAGCTGGGTTATCTGAGTTTTAAGCCAAATTCAAAACATACTTCAAAGGCAATTGCCACACAGAAGACACTATTTATATGAGCAGCTTGTTTTCATCTCTGCCGTATGTAAAGTGCTATGCGTTTTCCTGAGTGTATGTACCAATAAACACAAAAAAGCTGATGTTGCCTTTCTTCTCTTAAATCCACTGGGAATCCACAGACAGCCAACAGTCTGACATTTACATAAAACTTCAAACTGAGCACTTCACCACATAAAAACCTGAGACTTACACACATTATCCCAACCTGTGTTTCAGTCTTGGTTCAGTCTTTATGTATAATTGCTAAATCGGACTGTCCTATTTATGGCTGGTCTTGGTGATCTTAAAGGTCCCTTCCAGCCTAGGCAATTCTATGATTCTATGTAGAAATCAGACACAAGGGAGCTTGTAAACTCTTTAAAATTTCTTACTGAGTTAGAAAATGTTTTTACACCTCCTAGCTTGATGTCCAGCTAGTACTATGAGCTGCCTGCTGACATTAGTATGGGTCCCGAGTATCCTAAAAAGTCCATATATAGCTATCAAAATGATGAGCGGCTGTTAAAGAATTATTTTTAGTTATGAAATTAACTAGTCCACCAGGAAGGAATGTAGCCCAGCAGAGAAAGGCCTCTATTGATCCCTACTACAAAGCACACAAGTGAACTATGCTTGACAAAAACTAGACACTAGACTGTGTCTAGTGCTTAGCCTTACACTTGGAATGTTTAGGTCAGGAAAAAAAGAAAGAAAAGCAAATTCGGGGTGATTTATTTTTTTTCTTCATGAGACAAGACAAATGATTCAAAAATAAAGGCTGTCAAGGTACTTTTACTATGTAAATTAATTTTATTCAAAACAGATTAAAAAAACTAACAAAGCTTGCCTAACTACATGAGGTAGTACATGTAGCAAAACAAAAGGGAGAATATAGTATCTAGAAATATGAAGAATACAAGTAAGTTTACAAGTTGGAAGGAAACAAATTTGCCAGAGACAAAAAATACCAAAAATAAAGTTTAACAGCTTTTCAGTCTTAAAGCACCAATACACTTTTCATAGAAAGAAACATAGTATCACCGCTACATGTTCTTCATATACCATTATATGGTAAAATTAATGCACAAGGCTGTTCAATATAAATTAATTTTAGAAATGGTGAAGCAAGAAATGACGTCATTGTCACTGGGCTCCATACCACTATACTTCCTGGCCTGCAGGAGTATTTGCCAGGTCCTGAAGAGCAAGATGAGCCTTTCTCACCATTTGCTTCAACAATTTTTTTTTTTTTTAATTTATCCTCATATTGATGTATATAGTATATGGACACCATGTAAAACATAAGGCCTCAAGTTTTTATGTCTGTGTACAATTCTCTATTTTTGCTGAAACCAAGCTTAGGCAAATTGAAGGAGTCACATGGCAAAAGGGAAGCCTGTCTGTGTGCAGAATTGCATTGCAGAACTGATGGCTCATTCTCTGATTTAAACTTAGTCTACTTCTCAATATGAAAATTTTCTGAGATTCTTCAGGGCTTTATATATCAATCTTTCACTTACCACAAAATGGCCAAATAGGTGTGAAGGACTGGGCCATAATAAATTGGCTATTCAAATTAAAAAGCTTAGCAACATTCAAAAAGCATTTCATAAACATCTATAAGAAATATTAAATATGAATGACCCAGTCTCTTAAAAATATTTCTTTAGAGGAAAACTTGCTAATGTGACCCAGGACGTCTCTGTGTTTCACAGTTTCCATTTTATTTCAAAATAGGTATTTGTACTTGTTATGATTAGTGTGAAATTGAATCAGTCTAGCTCTTCATTTCTGCTTGCACAGCTAATGATACCATAAATCACCAAAAAGTTATATATATTTTTATTTTCCTATAAGGCATTACTTTTTATATTGAATTATTTGGATGGCTTCTTTAATGTACATTGGAAATAAAAACTCGGGCCTCCCAATGCTATTGTTTTAAGGTTACTGTTAGTGGCATATATGAAGCACCATACAATAATATATTCAGATGAAGAAAACAAAGAACATTTATGAGCTTTGAATAAACTGTATAAGAGTAACTGCTAAGAAAATATAGCAATATTTAACACAGGATTCAAAATACTGTTATATATCATTATTGATTTTCAAATGAAATTTCTCCCATGTTTACTTTTACAGATTTCTTCATTAAGATATATATGTAATTTAATTTTTTTTTTGGTGGAAAGCAGTATACATCTTCTGTACAATAATGTTACAGCTTTATACAAATGTTACGAATTATAAGAAAAGGCTTTTATTATTCTCTTCCAAGTGTTCTGGTTTCACTTGCCTGTTTTATGTTTTACTTGCGAGGTTCAAACAACAGCAAACACTCTGAATGCCTTGCTTCCTGGAGGATTCTGTAAACTGAAAAATAAAAACATTCCTGATGTCATTTTGAAGATCACAACAGTCCAATGAGAACTTTTTTGAAATATTAATACTATTCTAGGAACTTGTGTCTCTTGTAACTACTCATAAAATTAGCTATGTTTTTTTAAAAAATTATGACCAGTAAAAATTAAACTAATTTCATTATTTCTTCCAAGCAGCTCATTAGGAAAAAATCATAACATAAAAAGGGAGATGAGGGATTCTGGTTTAAAGAATAAAGCCCTTCTGAAGCAAAATACTAAATAAAGTTTTTAGGCAAAAGAAAGCACACATCTCTTGCTCACTATTGCAATAACTATAAACAGAGAGAACTTGCAGATCAAGGGGACCAATTTTTTATTAGCTGCTTATATGCCATAGGATAGATTTCTAAAGAGAATTAATATTGCACAGAAGAAAACGCCTTCTGAATGGATAAAAATCTGGCTTCAAAGCAAGTGAAACAGAAGCCCCCAAATGCAATGTAATTTCATTAGAATAAAGACTTCTCATCTTATAAACTGAAATAGCATGCCATATTTAATGGTCCTATTGTTTTCTCTTTGGCAAACCCTGTCTGAGGCATGCCTGCAAAGGAAAGAAATGGAGGTGAAAGTAAGGAAGGGCATAATGTAAGAGGCTGCTTGCAATGGCATTAAAATCCATCATCTTCTGCTTCACAGAAAACATGCATGGGACTGTTACCCAAACCACTGACCTTCCAAACCTTACTAAGACAGAGAAGTAAAACTAATGATTAAATTTGCAACACTATTCCTGGTCACCTCTCTACTCAATTAGGTGAATTACATGGAGGACAAAGGAGTCAGGAAGCATTTTAAGGCAACTGGATTTTCATGTGGTAAGATCAAAGAGTATGCTCATTAAGTCATCCACTAAGCAAAGGAAATCAGTATTTTATGAGTTTTCAGATTTGTTGAAAGATTTTAGGGAAAGATGCAAGACAAAAATAATTTTTAAAATATCCTTTCCAGCTTCCAAGTCTTCTACAGAAACTTTTGGAGTTCTTTTCCCACATATATTTTTCTGAAAGCCTGTAATTTAAGAGTTTAGGACCATTCTTAGCTTTACAAGACTAAAATGAAGGTACAATACTCTTTTTAAGGTAAATTTCTTCTTCAGATATGAAGAACTCTTTCAGGGATTAAATTTAAGTTGCAACATACAGCCATGTGCAATCATCACAGAATGCAATACTCTGAATATAAGTATATAAACTGTCACAGCATCTACAAGTCTTTAATGGAAATGCTGTCAAAACCAGTCAAACAATTAAGAAATATTTTACTATATTTTGATTGTGAGTTTTAATGTTTTTGTGTGTTGCTTATGGTCCCTACTCACTGATTTTTTTACCTTGTAAATCATTAATGGATTTTTCATTATGAATCATCAAAACTGCATCAACTACTGGTTCTCATTTATTGCAGATCCCCCAACTTGGACAGAATAAATCACTGATGTTAATTTTTTAAAAATCTCAAAGCAAGCAAAGGCAATTTTCTTATCAAGTACTGTGTTGCAACAAAATCAGCAAAGTAAACAAGAGGGTTATTTTATTTCATAAGGAGCTTTTTCGAGTAATGATTTATGAGCTTAGGGGAGGCAGGCAGCTCTGGTACCACAGCTTCTCTAAAGTCACCACAGCTGTTACACAAGCTGTGTAAATCTCCCATCTTGGCCTATTTGCTTGGTTTCTAGCGCTGCCCCAGGTACAAACAAGGCAGACACAATGCAAGACTTTATAGATCTTATCAAGGTGAAGGGTAAAGTGTAATTTTTGAAACTGGACTTTGTACCTTTCTGAATATATCCCATTTTGAAAGGAAGCAACATACACCTTCCTTTTGTCTACTGGCATAACATCAACATAACCACCCTGGTTACGGACCACACCAGCATGTACTGCTGCCCGGCAGATACTGGATATCTAGGAAAGAATGAGGAGAAGATTAGTGTTCATTCATACTTTTATTTATAGCCATTTCTAGGAAAAATATTTATTTAGTGCTTGACTAATTTAATTAATCTCATGGTATTTATATCCGTTTCATAGGAATTAGCCCAGTTCAGAGGAATACAGACACTGCCTTTTCAAAGATTGCCTGCAACACAACCCTAAAATCGTTCATTTCAGACTATTTCAGTTCAAAGATAAGGAACATATTTGAATTCTCGAGTCTTTCAAAAGACTCTGTTAGCCTTCACTCAAAAGCAGAGATGTACTAAAACACAAACCGCAGTCTAATATAGCTATATCTAATCTCCAGTCAGAGAAACAGAGAATAGCAAAAGCACACTGCAGTCATGTTTCTAGGTGAATGGCCTACCCAAAAGGCAAAGGTAGACTGCAGGAATTCCACCTCTAGGTCCAAAACCTCCAACAGCAGTGAAATTATCCATATTCAAAGGGAGCATCGCAATTACTTACCCAGGCATGGATAAGTACTAAAAGCTAATTAGATTAAAAGGGATAATGTATCAAATAGAAGAGAGACATCTAAAATCATAGCTTGATTATGACAGTTGATTAATGCAGACTAACAGCTTTAGCTGCGCCACATTGATTACGGAAATAGTCAGGAGGTGAAGGCACAACAGTACTCTGCAAATACATTCTTACCACAAATATCTCTCCCTAGCCTCCACGAGACTATAGAACTATTTAATAGCTTTTTTACATCATACTGTTCACATTTTACCACAATAGATAATTACAGTACCTTTGCATAAATATTAGGGAAATATTTCCATATACAGTTACTGAAATAAAACATGGCCAAGGTCCCCAGATGGTATGAAATTACACAACTCCATCGAATTCATTAGATAAAAGATCTTTATCTTTGGGAAAATATGTTGCCTATTGTGAAAGCAACTGGAAAAATACAAAATCATAGAATCACAGATAAACCTTAATCTCTTCAGAAATTCTTATAAGGCAATCAGAATATGGTTAAGTATTCCTATCATCTAAGGTGTGCCCATTAAAATTAAACTTTACCAAAAAAATTTCAAGTGAGAAAATTTTCAGCTGAACTATTTACCTTCTCTAGGAAATGAAAATGTTTGTCATTTTGATATCTTTATAATCCATAAACTAACAGCAATAAAAATTACCATCTCTGTACAGGCAGGCACTGCAAAATCATCCCTGACCAAATTCAGTCAATCATATAGTATCTAATGTGTTGTTGGCAGAGTTTTTATTTATTTCACTAATGAGGTCACATTTAAAATGCTGATATTGTTAAAATGCTTGTCATCATGACACAATCCTGAAATATAAGACTCAAAGACAGAACATAGAATAGCAGTGTAGGTATCTACCTTGACAGCATCTGAAGTTGCTAAGAAGCCCCTTAACCCTTATTTCATAGCTGTATTTACATCCATTTTTCCTAAAAGCAGTATGGCTGCATACATTTTTATACAATGGAGATGAATAATGAGATAGTACACCTAAAATTATTTCAATCATAACTCTATAATTGTGATTGAAATTATCTGTGACTTCTCTAATCAAAGTGATTACATATTCTGAGATGCCCTCCTGTGTAAGTTAAAGGGGAATGGATCTTCCATTTCCTGCCGCAAAGTCTTTTCCAACTCACTGGGAAACATTGGGTGTAGTCTCGGATTTCAGCCAGAGAAATTAAAGAAAATTTTATTCAATGAAATCAGACTCTTTTGAATCTGTTTTCAGTGCCCCCTCTTAAACACATTAAGGATCCAGATCCACACTTCCTGAAACTGGAATTACTTCTCATACATGTAATGGTAATTAAGGGCAAGAGTGTTTCCAGTACAAGTTACACAGATAATCTAATGGACATTAGTATGCTTCAAAGTAATGATGAATAAATATCTGCTTACTACTTCCGTACATTTCAAAGTGCTAAAAAGTAGTTATAATCATCATTCCAGCTAGTTGCCATAGTTTTCCTTCTGACAGTTAAAATACAGTTAAAACATACAATCTACTGGCAAAATGAACTACTTTCTCTGGCATTACACCTTTGCTTCTCTATAGAAAGATGACAAAGGAAGGGTATAAAAAAGAACTTTCTTTTCATTCTTTCCACTTCAGAACTACATGTCATGTATTAAAACAGGAAGAAAAATCTACCAGGAAACAGAATGAGACAAAAAGTACCATACAGTCTGTCAAAATAATATTACAATGTGAGATTTGATACCAAAATACACCAAAATCCTATGGCAAATATTTAGCTATCTGTACAAATAAAAAATCTCCAAAATAATAAAACTCTACATATCTGAATTAATTTTTTTTTGTGTTAGTTTAATCTCACAGACGTTATTGTTGCATCAGGGTCTGGGAAGCAAGGGTTTAAATGAGTATACACTGACAGTACTGGAGAAGTCTGAGAATTTTGATAAAAAATGGAAAAATATTGTTCCAGACACTTCTGAAATCTACACTGAGTTTTCAAATAAATTTCCATATCTTCAGCAGCTGAGTACTACTAGTTTAAATGAGAGCCTCGGAAAAATAAGTTGAAAAACTTGTGTAAATAATCTGCACATCTTATTATCTTTACACTATAGCTCTTTGTCAGTTTTTATACCTCATTGTATAATGCAATGTAAATCAGTGTACTTACATCAGAATAAATTCGTGTTCCAATTACACGAGCATAGTGTGGATTTGCCTGCATACAGTTGTGAGGACAATACACCCTGAAATATCAAAAATAAACCACACACAGTTAGGAAGAGTGATATCAGAGTAATACTCTATTATATTCTATTTTAACATTGAGTATAAATCATTAATTTGATTATGCAAATATATGGGTCCATATTGATATTAAAAGGCTGACAGCTTCTGAGGTTTTGTCAATATCAGTGAAAGTATTGCTGATGTAATTAGTGGTTTACAGTCCAGGGCTTGAAAAAAATCTTTCAATAAATATGGTCTTATTCTCTGTGAATAAGCAGATGTTCTCGTTCCACGGCACTGGTGAGACCACACCTGGAGTATTGCGTCCAGTTCTGGAGCCCTCAACACAGGAAGGACACTGAGCTATTGGAGAGGGTCCAGAGAAGGGCCGAAGATGGTCAAAGGGCTGGAGCAACTGCCCTATGAAGACAGGCTGAGGGAATTGGGGTTGTTCAGCCTGGAGAAGAGAAGGCTCAGAGGGCACCTCATAGTAACTTATCAGTACCTGAGGAGTTCCTACAGAAAGGCAGGGGAAGGAATTTTTAACATAATATCGGATGGGAGGACTAGAAACAATGGATATAAATTAGAGGGGGATAGATTTAGACTAGACAAAAGAAAGAAGTTCTTTACAGTGAGGGTGGTGACGCACTGGAACAGGTTGCCCAGAGAGGTTGTGGATGCCCCCTCTCTGGAGGTGTTCAGGACTAGGCTGGACAAGGCACTAAGCAGCCTGATCTAGTGGGAGGGGTCCCTGCCTATGGCAGGGGGGTTGGAACTCGATGATCTTTGAGGTCCCTTCCAACCCAAACTATTCTATGATTCTATGATTCTATATGCGAGGTCAGTATGAAAGCCAGTGAGAAGACAGACTGTTTATACAGAATCATCTATGAATGTGCAGTTGAATCCCTTCCTCCTCAGGAGAGGCAGATGTGAGTGAGAATCTGCTATGACGCTGATGACCTAATAATACAAGCCAGTTTATCAATTTATAATGAGGGTGAGCACTTGGCATCTGTAGCTAAAGTGAGAAACTTTGGAAAATCATGAGATTCCTAGCTGTTCAAGGAGATCAGAAAGCTACTGAAACAAAGACTCTTTATTCAACAGCATTTTTTTAACCTTTGAGACAAAACCACTCAGTGATTTATGCCTGCTATAGCACAGGAAAACCATGTGAGAAGCTAACAGAAGTACACAAGTTGTCAAGCATCTTGTTTGCTAACTGCCCCATGCTACAAGGAAGGAGTCAGATCCAGGTCTACACAGAGTTGTTTCACTTAAAAAATGGCTCATCCCTTAATAGCTTCAGAGCCCTGCATGGGTCAGCTCTGGCAATCACTGTTCTCCAGGCTGCTATCAATGCTCTCAGTGACATTCAGCATGTCATACCACTTGGGCACACTACAGACTTACTCAAAACAGGCTGACACAGCTGAGAGCAAGATCTTTGTGTGAAGGAAGCAAGATGTCAGAGGCCTTTTCAAGACCTGATGATTTATGATTAGGGCATGAGAAGGAAAAAGAAGGTGTGCAATCAGTGCAACAGCCATACTGCTTTAACTCCTGGGAAACACCAGAATTAAGAGTATTCACAGAATCTTAAATGAATAACTGCTGTAGTGCAGTTCCTTAAGTTGATCAATCAGAATTAATAAGTAAATTTTAATTTTACTTTTATCCATAAATTTTCTTAAGGACAGACTGTTTTTCTCTTAATGAATCTTGGTTTAGGCTTTAATAATTAAAAAAAAAAAAAAAGAACAAAGTATGAGTTTGCATCCCTCCATACCCACATTCCAGTCCTTTGCTTACTTCTCCCCACAGACCAGCTAGAATGCCAAGATTCACAGCCAATCACCAAACAAGTCCACCAACCCAAGTGCTACATGGAGGATGTTTTCCTAGGAGTTCTGGCTTTGTACTTGCTTCCTGTATTGGCCATAGAATTGCTATGAAAGTAATCCTGTGGATCTCTCCAACTTAGTTTGCAGTATATTATGCTACAGTGTATTTACCTTTGACTCATCTATAGTTTAAGAATATTGATTTCCTTCCTGAAAATATTGCAGCATAGGCTCCTTTCGAAGAGTTAAAACACAGACTTCAAAGAAATCACACATATATTTAACCTGCAGACTACACCTTACCTTAATAGTACATACCTCAGGTTTACTGAAAATATATTTATTACATCCTCTGAAAGTCTTAAATGAGTTTATAATTTCTATAATAAATATCTGTATCCCATCTTTTTATTGTATATGTTTCACAGGCAAATAAACTGATATAAAGCGTACTTTGCTCAAGGTGCATATATTTAATAGAGGACATAAAAAGAGAAATTACTGTCTTTGGTCTAACCAACAATAATTTCTCTAAGATTTCCCAAGGATCCAAAGAAAGAACATCATGGGCACAAGAAAGTGAGATTCTCCTAATGAAAAATGTAGATTGTCTTTACTTCTCTGACCTTCTGCTAAGAGACTAAAATACCACTAAAGCATTCCTAGCTTCACTTTTACACCTAGCAGAACTTTGAATTAATTTGAAATAATTTTACCTTGGACAGTGTGAAGCTGGTTTCTGAAATGGGCACAACTGTTCCACTGTTGTTTCACAGGTAATAGCTTGAACTGAATAAAGCAAAGCAAAAAATAATAAGTGTGTGTGCTATTCAAAATAAAAAATAAAAACAAAACAGTTCAAAGCAGTACGGAGTTCATAAGAAATAAATGCTAACCTGTTACTTTAGAGACAGTGAAGGAATTAGCAGATTGGTATTTTCTGAAAAATAAGTAATAATAATAGTCAGTAACTAACACTTGTTAATGATTTCTTTTTATGTAGGAGAATTTTTGTTAGATTATCTAGAAGCATACCAAATACATTGTCCCCATCAAATTCTTACTCACTGCACCCTCTCTCCCCACATGAGAATCTATCTGTTGCAACTACAAATTTACTTTGTACTACTAGTGATACTGTTTAAGAATCAGGAATGCATACTAAACTGTTTAAGTAATTTGATTTGCTAAGAGAACAAGTGTACAAGGAACATATTATGTAACCTATCTGTCACTCAAAACAAATCAGCCAAAACCTGTAGCTGAAAATTGTTCAAAAGCATCCACCTGCCAGAAGAAATCATTTCCTTCCTTCTTAAGGTTCAGCCCTACAAACGGCTCCAGAACTGAAAAAAGTTGCTCCTAACAGAATTATTGAGAGAAAAAAAAAATTTGTATCTTTTTTTGGATCTTGTGTCTATGCTGAATTAAGACCAGCATTACTATAAAACCACAGCAACAGGGAGCAGTTTGTTATTCTTAGTATTCCTTTCCTGCTATTACAAAAAGTGAGATAAATACATTCTGCTCTATCTTACAATTGATAAACACATCCGTTTTACTCGTCTGTCTACCAATTTACTCCTTTTTTTCCTCCTATTTTAACTCATTGTATAGGCCTCTGATTTTAATATTTTTCACTTGTAACAAAAACATTGTGTTTTTTGGCACCTATGAGGTTATTTACAACTTTTTGAAGAGAAAAATAAAATTAATGCAGGTAATCAGAAATTGTGATCAAATTAATGCAGTAACCTCTAAAGCACTGCAAATTGTATTCAGAAATTGTTTGCTTGCATTTATTTACTTAGTTGTATGGTCCACCAGTTTCATATTTCTTCATTTACTGTATTCCAGTTTGCTTTCACTGAGTTAGCTTGTGCTTCTGTTGCTTTAGCATTGTCAAACACTGTTGAAATATTGTTTAAAATGGTATCCTAGACAGCGAAAAATGCAAGAATTGATAACGTATCTATACTAGCAATGCTGATTATAAATCAAAGGACTTGAATAAGTTTGCTGTATGTTGCACTTGTGGTCTCTCTTCCATCTTTGCCTTTTGCAGTACACACTAAAGGTGAGATCATTTAATCTATTCATTGAAAAGACATGAAGTTTACTAAAGTTTCCATCTAGAGACACTGCTGAGAGTTACATAGCTACAAGGTGTCCCTGGCCTGATTGAAACTTTGCTTTATCAACTACATTTATGCCAAAGCCTTGATTCAGAGATTGACTGATGAAGCTCATGCTTAGTATCAGTATTTCGTAAATTCATTCTAAAAGGTGATGTCCCAAATACTGTAGGACATTCATGAAGGCAAATCATCTGTGTGCAACAGGAGTTTTCTGAAATATACTTTTAGATAGGAAGGTACAGATTTGCCCTTTAACTCTAAAGCGTCAACATTTTTTGAAAACATCGGAATCACAAAAGAAAAACCGAAATGGTCAGTACTTTTCAGCAATGATACTACTATCTATGCCAATAACAAACAAAACCAGCTGTTAATATCTCATCCTAGATCCTCATTCTTAGAAAATAGATGCTAAATATGCTTGTACAGTTTTGTGTCAGTGGCCAAGAAGCACACAGATTTCAAGTGATGGGAAATCAGTTCCTCTAAATGTATTTTCTACAGTTAACTAATCTTACATTTGTAAGGAAGCTTGCTCCTATCATGTCAGCATTGATATAATCAAGACTTTCTTCCTTTTGTCTCCAATCATTTTAAGACTAGATATTTGATGGATATTTTCTATGAAAAGCATACACTTATGACTTAACTGAATACTCCAAATATTGAGATTATTTAACTACAAGTACTAACTTCCTGCCCATGTAATTTCGTAAATTATTTCACCTTCTTCCACATCATTATTCTGTCAATTTTCTTTCTAACATCAAATACTGTCTAAAGTTTCAGGGAAAGTACAATACTTGTATTTCCATATGACTTCTTATACTACTTTCCTTTAAAAGTATGAATAAAACATTATTGCGAGATATTCTGTATGAAATAAAAACAGGTGAAAAAACTTTTCACATATTTTAATTTTAAGAAAACTTACCCTATTGACTGGATGCCATTTCTGTAAGACTTGATAAAGTAGTTTTTCCTTCCTTGCCTAGTGACATCAACCCAACCACCTTCATTATCTAGGATGCCATAATGTATGGCAGCTTTACAAATACTGGATTGCTGAAAAACAGAGCAGGAAAAGCAGTTCCATGTCAGACAAAGCCATGACTTTACGTTGCAATTTATTTATGAAAAAAACAGGGTTTAATATCAATATATCAGTAAAACTTTGGTAGATTCTATTAAATTTGATGTGGTCTACGCAGGTATTGTTTCAAATTAAATAATCACCACTTTGCCTTACTCAAGAGAGAAAGTGTACTCACTTAAAGTAACTTTTATTTCCTACACTGTTTTTCAGTTCTACATAGTAAATTACGTATTTTAAACTAGAGCAAGGCATAAACTAGACATTAGGGAGAAGTTCTTCACCATGAGAGTGCTGAGAGACTGGAACATGTTGCCAAGAGAGGTGATAGTGGCCCCGTCCCTGGCAATATTCAAGGCCATGCTTGATGAGGCTCTGAGCAATCTGATCTGCAGGGACATTTAGATAGTCCTTTCCAGCTAAACACATTCTATGATTCCATGATTTTCAGCTAGGAAGTAGGCCTACCTTACTGAAACAATTTATATGTGTGTACTCATGAAGTTCTACCTCTGTGCTTGTGTATTTTTGTCAAATGTTGATTTCTTCGAAATCCATTTTTAATATATTTCTAACTAGCATTCCAACAGAAAAGACATTTATTTAAATATTCTACTGGTACAAAAACTAATTTCATATATTTATTTACCATTTCATAATGTACACTTCCAATGACTTTGGCTTTGCTATCCAAACAGCCAGCAGGGCACTCATACCTAAGCAAATAAAATACAATTTGATCTTAAATCCTAGAATTACAAAAAGGGAAAACATTCCAGCTTGCATACCAATATAGTCTTTTAGAATAATCTCAGAATGACAACTGTAAAATTTACCATACCTATTGCAAGTTGTTCCTTTGCACTGATCTCTTAGCCTTACTTCACATGAAACAATCTGAGCTAAAACAAATAAAAAGAAATTTCATTGCAATGAATTTGATACTACAGAATTCAAATTTGTTAATCATTTGCAAATCATGTAAATTCCTTACACATTTGCTGTGTGCTTATCACTTCATTTTTCTCACTGTCATCAATGCCTGTGGAACTTGAAGGTGAATGAGTTCTTGGCCAGCTTTGTGAGGTTGCATCCTGGGCTTTGGATTGCTGCCGTTCAATCTCATTGGTTTCCTCTTCTGGTTCATGAGGAGAATAAAGTCTTTCTGAATCCTCTGTTTCAGAAAATGGGGAAAAAGAAATAATCTTTCATGGAAAAAAAATCTGTTTTTGTGGAACACAGATCTGTTACCATGGCTCTATTCTCATAAAATGGTGGATGAATATGAGCAAGCAAGCAAGAGAAGTAAAAGATGAAGACCTCAAGATAATTAACACTTATCAAGTGTCTTTCTGATGCTGACAAAAGGTAGATTTTTTTTATAGCACAGGCAGCAGAACTGAGGTGTGAAAACACTCACTTTTTTTTAGTTATTGCCAGCAGGAAAGCAACAGAACAAAGATGATATTTCTAAGATACATTGGAAGAATTTTACCAAATTCATAGAAGACATACAATTAAAGAAGCTGGTATCATAAAAACATACACCTGAATTACTCATCACTCTATTCTTCTTACTTAAGCAGTATCCACAAGGAAGGTATTTAGAATGTTCCTTTGGCTTTCATGGCCCATATGAACTTTTACAAAGTTATCAACAAAAATTGCTAAATTATTTGTACATAGAGTGAAACAAAAAGAAACAGCAGCTTCCTAATATGCTGTTTCATGCTATAAAACATGAATGGCATTATGAAAATTGTAAGAAGTGAACAACCATCACAGATTACACTATTTAATTACTTCTAGACTTGCTCTTCTACTATGACTTCAGATAGGCATACAAATAACCTACTATGACAGTCTACATCTTTGTGTACTAGAAGTCCTCGACCAGCACTTAAATAAGCAGGAGTTCAGTGCACTGCACTCCATGTGGTGAAGCTCAGGCTCACATCATAAGTACATGACCTCATTCATCACGGTAAAGCGGGCTCCTCCCTTGTGTCTTTGGGCACACATATAATATATTCTATTCCACTACGTTAAAGCACAATGAGGAAAGAAAGTAAAAAAAAGGTTACATTTCTCTGCCCATTTGGAGTTCATACGGTTGAAACAGTACATACCTTTGTAACAAAGATTTTCTCTGCAACCTCCTCCAAAACTCGGAGGACATGCGGAGCAAGGGCGGCCAGGTTTATAAGGAGCATGACCCCACCAGTTACCCCTTTACATAAAAAAAAAAAAAAGCCTTAATAATTGAACAAGTTAACATTAAAAAGCATTTAATATGTGGATAAACAAATTACAAAAACCAACAGACAACAGACACTATAACCATAACATTGTTTTGATACTCAAGTAATAGAACAAGAGGAAATGCTTTAAATTGTGCCAGAGGAGCTTTAGATGGGATATTAGGAAAAATTTCTTCACTGAAAGGATTATTAAGCATTGGAACAGGTTGCCTGGGGAAGTGGTTGAATCACCATTCCTAGAGTATTTAAAAGGCATGCAGATGTGGTGCTAAGGACATGGTTGTGGGGTGGACATGACATTAAAGGGCTTTTCGAATCTAAACAATTCTATGATTCTATACCACATGAACAGGAAGTAATTGAAAAGTTCATGAAGAAAAAACTGAGGCACTACCATAAGCTGCTGTTGAGTTCTTTTTAGATTAGGATAGCACTGTAAGATTGAATTTATCAATTACAGCAGAATGGGTTCCACTCTCCTAAACCCTACAGATTCTGATCTTAACCATAGGCTTCCTAAAGGCACAGTGAAGAGATACATTTATTTTTCAGACAAATGTCTCTACAAAAAAGATCTCTGATGTTGTACGCTATATCACAGGCAAGAGAACTCTAGAAAAATCACAAGAGTATTTCTGCAGCCAAAGGCTGCCCTGGGAAGAATGTTCTACTTTGTATGAAAATGGATAGGCTAGACTGATTTCCTTTCATATTATTTCCTGGATTATTTTTAAGTATCTTGCCCCCCCAAGATACTTCTGAATGTCAGTCTACTTACTTAGGAGAATAATTGCAAACAAGATAGACTGCTTTTGGCCAAATCTGCCCCCAGATGTTCATGTTATGACACAAATTAATTGCACAACCAATTCTGCTACTGGTTGCCCAAACAACCTATGGAAAAGGAAAGAGAAAAATATGTGAAAATCAAGCTGATTAATACAAAATCAAAAGAGTCTCCAAACTTCAACATATAAAACTCAAATCCAAAAAGTGATGTTATACTACCCTCTGCTATAAATGGGTTGAAGTGATCTAATTACAGCTGTCAAAAGGCTTTATCTTGATGTAAAAGATATGCTTCTCGTTTTATATATATGGTCTAAGTATGCATTTGAAAGTGTAGCAAAATATTTACAAAGTATGATCTCAAGAACTGATTTGTGAAATTACCACCAACAGATAATCCTGAGTTAGAAGACAGGTTATGTGCCCTGAATTTTCCAGCACAACCAAGGGACCCAGATGGGTTTAGAATGGTTAGACAAAGAAAAAGAATATTTGTCAGCAATGGAAGGTAACATAAATGGTAAAGCTATTCACAAAAAACCTCATGCACTGAAAAAACTCAAGTAATTAATTTTAAGCTTAATTTTACGCTTCCATGTCACTGCAAGCTAAGGTGGCTATGCTCCTTTGTCTGTTGAAACAATTTTCATTGCAAATCTCAAAATAACCTGAAAGCAAAAGCTGAAACATTGAAATTATCCAAATTTGAATGTACTAAAAGCGAAACAATTCAAGGTAACCCAAATGTGTAGTTCTATCAGGGTTTTGGAGTTGAAAGAGATAGGTACTGTGAAGAATTAGTTCCAGAAGAAATAGACTTACAGGTATTTTTACTGAAATGGAGGCAATTCTGTCTTAAAAATAGATACAACCATAAAATTTTCTAGTAAACAAAATTAATAAATCTTAGATAAATTAATTAATTGAAGTTTTCTAATCTGATATTGAAAGTGCACTGAGAGTAACATTCAGTACTGGGGTTTGTGCATTTTTTGATCTTCTTCCTTAATCCTTTTAAGGCAGTGATATTTATGAGGATGAAATCTAAACATCTGTATGACAACCCTACGCTATGCTTGCAACTATGAAGCCCAGTAACAACAAAGCCCTTTAGGGCACCCATCTACCTACCTGTGTGTAATGTGTACAGACAGGACCAGAGCATCTGTAAGGACAATATGGATTGCACTCATGAGGATAGGGATAGGTGAAATCTCTCACTTCATCATACCATGCTTGAACATGGAATGTTGGGGGCCTGTACCTATGAAAGGCAGCAGCAGTCTATTAGATCATTCAAAAGTTAGAGCTTCTATCATTCTTCCTTTAAGAAACAAGTACATTTTGTTTTATTTATTTTTAAAAAATCTGATATGGAATAAATCATCTTAAACTACCTTCCCCAGTGTGCCCCCAGATTCTGTCCAATTGATGGAAGGAGGTTTGCAGGCCCATGCTCCCACAGGCAGGTTTCAGCCCATGCCTCTGCGGATCTCTCCAGTTCCGTGTCCCATGTCTGAAATTTCAAAGAAAAGAAAGGGACATCTTCTTGGATATACTCAAAGGGTGTCTCACAACATAAAACAAACAAACAAACACACAAAAAGAGGATTTTTAAAGCTTCTGTTGCCAAGTGAGATTTTAGAAAAAAGTGAGACTTGACAATTGTATGCACCATTTCTGTTACATAAGAAAAACCCAATGTTTTCACCCAGAGGAAAAAAAAAGCTTTTAATCCCTGCACAGCAGTCCATTTAGAAAGCATGTGCAGCCATGCTGCAGGGAATAAAAGACAAATATGAAACTGAAAGGCTTAGCTCAACTTTCCAAGCTAAATTAAGTGCATTTGCTGTCTTGTGAGATTTCTTTTCAGTAATAGGCATTTTTCTTGGCCAAAAGGGTATTATCCAACCCACTTCCAACATAAGGCTTTATTTTTTTCTAAATCAACAGTTTATTTGAAATGAAAGTGATTTTCTCTTCCTTTTCTATAATCAGCTTATATAGAAATAATACACAATGCAAACGCAAAATATGAAAACTACAGTAAGGTAGTCATTCATTGATTTTAATAAAGGAGGCAGTCATGCAAGGAAGAGGAATGTTTACGACAAGTTAAAGAGAAAGATTATGTATCTTTGTTTACCATTGTTTTCTATACTTATGTTTTATTATTCAAGAGACATGGGAGAATAGGCTTTGTAGCTGAAAGGCAAATGAAAGGTTCCTTCTTTCAAAAACACAATAAAAGCTACTCTTCTTTAAATTAATTATCTCATATTGCATATGCATAGTTTCTACTGCATTAAACTGAGGTTTGCTGAAAGAGATTGTGCAAAGTATCCATACCACTGAGTGACTTCTTATATCTCCTCACAGTTGCAGAAATAGTTCCAGATATGACTCGCTGATACCAGTGCTCAGGTTAGGAAGTGAAGTATTCCAGAAAGGAAACAGATTTCTTGACAGGTGTTCAATTATTTCATCATAAGTTCAGACTAATTTTCTTGAAGTGAGACTATGTTATCTAAATTACAGTATTTTCCAAACCCAAATTCCCACACAGATACTAAAGAGCATGTCTTTCATTTTGTATGTTATTAATAATATCCTCTTCCCTTTCCTTATCCCACCATCATCAACAGTCCCTCTTCCTATTGCACTCATTATAAACCACAAATATTAACAGACTTCTTCCACATACATTTCTTATAAATTGTAGTACATTTGCTCCATCAATCTACAGTGAAGTCATGAGACTGCAACAGTTTAAAAAGGAATGTCACTATATATTCTCTTGAAAAGCAACTCTCCACATTTCAACTCTGAAAACAGCAGTTACAGGTAAAGGGAATGTTGTTGTGGGGTTTTTCCTTCACATAAGTTTCAAAGTCTTTTGTGCAGCTATTTAAAATGAAATAATGATTTCTGTCAAACACCAGAGCTAGAGTCAATAAAAACTGCTTGAGTCAGTTCCTCAGACTTATGAGGTAGATATCTTTGACAAAATTTTCATTTAAAGAGAGATGATATCTATGCAAGACAGAGCCATCTCGAACTCTGCAAAAATAGCATTCTGATAAAAAAAAATATTTATTCTGACAAATGAACACCCAAAGTCCAAAGTATATGAATCAGTAATTAGGAGGTTGGAGTACTTAGGTATTTTTGCTTGTTGCAGTCATTCCTGACTCCAGAAAAGGTTTGTGTATGAGCTAGAGAGCCAATTCCATTCACCCCAAGAATGGGTTTCTGTGTGCAACATTATATCAGTGAGGAATCTGAGATTAATTAAGGGTAAGAGGTCATATTTATAGGTTCATCAGGAGGTAATCAATCAATTTCTTTTTCATGGTAGAGTTTAAATCTGTCTCATTGGTGCCTTTCAGGGTTTTTTTTACTACTGTTTTTGGTGAAGTGAGACACATCATAGTGCACTTTTCTTGAAGCAGCTTCATTTATTATTCTCCTCTGGCATCCTCTAAGACAATGATCACATTAGCATTCCTTGGTCGCTGCCATTCTATATCAATCATAATGGCAGGTCTAATAACAAAACTTCCATAAAGTCATCAGTTTATCACATACATTAGACAGGCAGAAGGAACTGAAGTAATGGTGAAGGTTAGAATTGTGCTGACCACAATTTTTGTCAGTTTCCATTGAAAACAGAAAATAAGCATACATTCCATTAAGTTTGATATAAGTTAAAGCACTAAAATTCTGCTGAAAAGGAGTGAATAAAGAGTTGTATGATAATCAAAAATCTGACACTACATAGTTGCTGCCATGTAAGGATTGAATGCACTCAATTTCACTGGCTATCCCAAAGGCACAGTAGATTGGTCAATCAACAGATAACCCCAACTTCAAAACGCTAAGAGATATCTGGAATGAATCAGGTGTGAAAAAATCCACATTTAGCGTGAAGCAAATTATGGTACGCATCTCCCTGATGCACAAGCCACACAATGAAATAACTCCCTAACAACTAGTTGGCCATGGAATTTTCTGCATGTGTCACAGAAGAAAGGAACAACTCATTTGTACCTCAACCTTTAACAACTAAATCTCTTACTTTTAAAGCCAGAAATAAAAATTATCTTGCACAGGAATCATACACATATAACTTGCAGAGTTTAGTGTCAGAAAACACTACCTATAACCCTGCCAGAAAATGCTGAGTTTGATACAGGGCCTTTCTGGAACGAGAAGGAGGTCATGGAGAAAAACTGACCTACAGTACAAGTAGGTTTGAGTTCAAATGTGTTCAAATATACACTAACTACTGTTGTTAATGGAGCAAATAATTTCAAAGCTATTTCAGGTATCCAAGTGTCAAATTGCAGCTCACAGCAAGGAAGTGCACCAAGTAGATTACCAAGATATAGCTTTAGTTCTTCTTTAATTATTTAAGTATTAGTTTTGGGAATGCAGGAGTAACTTTATAAACCATTAAGTATTTTGGTGTAAAAGAATCTGTCAAGTGTTAATCTCATCCAGCAAATAATCCCTTTAATTGCAGTATCCATCATTTAACTATTTATTTTTTTAATCAAAGCTTCCTAAAGTGTCTCCAATAAAGTTGGAATGAAAATAAAACTTATCCAAAGTTACACCAAATTAATTAAATATTCCTGGAGAAATGACCCAATGTCCTAGCTCTAAAGAATCTCCTGGAGATTCAAGTTACTTTCTTGATTGCCAGAGACATTAAAAGGAAAAAAAGGTAGTAATACACCAATAATCTTCTAAAGTCATTAAAAGTAATCTGAGAGGGATTAGTAGTCAGTTACTCGGGTCTCCAACCTCTACCAAGTTAGAAGCAATGTAACACAACTCCAAATCAAAGTAGAAATAAGTTTAGCTTGATTTTCAGGGTCCCTCTAATGTTTTTTAATGAAAAAGGGGAGACTGATACCTGAATCTTAGATTCAATTTAATTTATATTTGACTGATAGAAAATAATTTACATAAGTGTTACTGATAGGTATGGCATTTCTGAGAGCAATTAAAAAACCTGTAAAAGAAATTCGACAGATTACAATCCCATATCAGAGCACAAGCAGAGTACATGAGCTTAAATGAATTTTTTAAGTTCTTTTCAACATTTCAGAAGGTTTTCTACTGCTTAACTAAGATGCTTAATCATTGCATCAGAGACTGGATGAAGAACAGTATGAAGCTGCTTTACATCCTTGATTTTTGTCCTTCTCTTCCAGCAGTTAAAATGACAGGTCCAAATTTCCTTCCTAAATCAAGTATTCTGATTACAGCTAAATGAATAAAAACTGTTGATTCTCAGAATTTAAAAACTGTATTCTCATCCCAATCCAGCCATAGTAGCTCCAAAAAGAATACCACCAGCCCAACAAGAATGCTCATAGATACAGATTAGTGATGTTTTTTGTTAAATTGATGGTTGGACTTGATAATCTGAAAGTTTGCTTCCAACCAAGGTGATTCCATGATTCTACAGCTCTACATTTGTTCTAAATTTGCTAGCACAGCAAGCTAATGAAACAAAGCAAGCATAAAATAATGTGTAACATTTACTAAACTTCATTAATGGAATTATTTTTGCCCTCTTAACACCACTCCCTTGTTTCACTGAAAAGAAGGCAAGCAATGGAGGCAAGAAATGGAAACACAAGGCCATCACCTGGCCATCACCCACCCACTCTCTCTCCCTCCGCCTAACCAGGCAGGGGGCCTTTCTCCCCCTTCCATGACCCCTTGAAAAACACAACTCCCCAGTAGCATGTCCTACAGCAGAGACACTAGGAAGAGCATCCACCAAGCCCCAAGGGGTGGGGAGGGCAAATGGTGAATGCTGCTCTTCCCGGCTGGGGTTAAAGGCATACACATAGAAATCAAACCATCAGTGTTTCACAAATGTTCCACACATGTTAGACTAGCCGAGCCTAAAATCCAGATAGCAGATTAACTGAATGATAGAAGAAGTTACTGACTCCAGCTGCTGATTCTTCTTCTTCCCCAGAGGGTTACAAATTTTGCAGCATGGATGGTGCACACAATAGGGATCTTCTGCATGTTTCTAGTTTACAACATATCACATTAAAATTAACCACAATTAACACTAGTTTAACTTTACAAATTGTAGTAGCTAAACCTCTGTCAACATGGGGCTGAAGCAGCATGTAGACTGAAACCAGTGTTCTACTTATGGAGGAGGTCATATTTCAGTGTGAGGATACCGCAGCTTAAAATCACAATTCATGAACAGCCAAACTAATCACATAGGGTGGAATTAACCTTCCCTGAATTTAAACAGCCTCAAAACAAATACCTAGATCTAAGTTAATTATCTAAATTACCTTTGCAGCTACAAGGACAAATAAGCATCTACAGGGGAAATAGTTCTAGCTCCTCGCCTCTAATAGAGATCGAATGTGTTGTAAATTCTCATTTTTCTTTACTAACAATAAAGGAGACTGTCTCAAACACAGACAATTGCACCACACACATCAAAAGCCCAGTGAGATGAATCCCACCATTTCTGTTGTGTGAGGCAGACCAGCATCAGTGAGTCCACCAATTAATTATACCAGCTGGTATTGCAACAGAACTGGCAAGTCCAGCAGCTCAAAAAAGGTTTGCTAGTACATTTTAAAAATCTGGTAACATTTCAATGTAGATGTTTTCATAGATGAAAAAAGTGGGCAAAAAATTACATGGGATGGGACTATATGGAAAGAAAAAACAAGTGAAAACTTAAGCTCAGTAATGATGGAAAAGTAAGTACAGTGGGCACCACTGAAAGTAAACATTTACCATGGCATAGTATAAATACCTCATTGCTGTATACATTCTAAATATAGGGAAAGAGTGGTAAAGTAAATACCACAGTATACTATGGGTACTTATTTATTTTTTAATAGAATCCACTGTATTCTTTAAGACTAGTGAAACTGAGAAGGCAAAGAGGAAAGATGAAACATAGAGAACTAGCAGGGATAAATAATCCAGAAGTACAGTTCAGAACTAGAAATTCGCTGCATTTCACCAGCACAGAATGACAGACTGGTACAGCTGAAAATTACTTCAAGACACTGACCATGACTGTAGTCTGTGTAGCCTCCTCCACTGAGCCAGAATCAAGTATATGTGTTATCTAAGTTTGACTTTTTTAAAGGGAAACTAGTAACAGTAGTTTCACGAGTAATATTCACTGTAACTCTATTCTTGAGTTTCATGACTGTTAATTGCATGCAACCTACACCTCCTGCCCTGCAATGATAGCTGATGTTTGACTGCCAAGAAAAAAGAAATAACTCTCTTTCCTGTGATGGCTTTTATTTATTTCCCAGGTTAAACATATTCATTTGCTTTATTCCTTCAGTCTTACTTATAAATAATATTTTCTGTGTTTATAATAAACCCCATTAATCTTACTAATTTCTTCCAGAATGACTAGACTATTAAAAACCGGAAAATGCATTTCAGACAAGGTCTCGCAAGATTCACACTGACACATCTCCTTTCAGAGAATGCTGCCTCGCTACTTTTTAGCCCAGTGCAACTCCTTTTTAATGCAGTGTTCTCTCTACATTTTATTTAGCCCATTAGATTTCTTTCTTACTCCAAACCTTGCAGTTAAATTAAAGTTGATTCCAGGCCATTATTTCCTCTTGTCAAGTTCCTCTAATTTTGACTATGTTCGCTAAAACAGCACCAACCTGTGCCCGCGTTAACACATTTTGTAGTTTTCAAGTGTATTCTTTGCTCACACAAGTCATAGCCTATATGCTTAACCAAAAAGGGACAGGCTATAACAGCATCAACACCTTCAATCTTCTGCCAGTTAAGGGGGAGCATCTGCCAATTTTCACTGGCAAAAATGTCAGTGTGGACACTTTCAAAAACTTTCCCAAAACAAAACTATGATACTTACTACTTCCCTCTGATACGCTACACTATGCCATGCTACAAGAGACTGGCTTGACATGATGTCTTCTTGATGAACAGGTATTGTCAGTTTTCATCAGCATGGCTTAAGTGAGGCATTTTCAGCCTCACGTAACAAGACTGTGGAAAGAGTCCATGGAAATTAATGATAATGGGCACATCTGAAAAGTCAGTAACTTGCAGAAAACTGAGATGTTTACCTTTAGTCATTTGAGTTTGAAGAAAAATCTAGCCTCTGCATTACCCCAAAGGCCCTATAATATAGAGCAGGTGACTACAAAAACTCAGAAGTTCTGCAACATCATGCAACTCTCTTTGAAAACACATATGCAATGATGCTAACTAATACTTGCCTTTAAACACAAAGAAAGGAGAAAGCGATAATGGTTAAACTTTCCACTACCAAGGAAATTAGGCATCTCATTTCCATTGGAAGACCATTACCTGTCTAGGAATGAAATGGTAATGACTTTATATGCTACTGTGTGGTGAACAAGAGTTTTTAGAGCATCAAACTGGGCAGAGATCCCTGAATGGACCTTGAGGTTTCAGCTATTCTTTTGGAAAAAAGCAAAAAGCAGGAACACTGTGGCTTTCTACTGGAAACAGGAAAGTGGCGCAAGGCCAAAAATATTGTTCCCAAATAGTGAATAAATCACAACAATATTTAGAAGTATCTCCCTATCGCAGTTTTCTATGTTTGAGCTTTTTGTGTTCAAAAAGCAAAACCAGGAATAGAACCAGCAGACATGACTAATCACATTTAATTCTGTGTGTACTCTAAGCACATTAAAAAAACCTTGTTGGAATCTTAAGCTTTCCAAGGTGTCCTGAAACAGTGCATTTACTTTGCTACTTTTTGAAAGCAGTGCATAGAGACTTTCTATTAGAACTTAACTAAAAATCACCCATTCACTTCTATATTCTGATATGAATGGAAGAGAAGGAACTGTGATGTGAGTGCTGATCTTGATTTCTGCATTCCGTCCATTGTTTAGCATAAAATACACACATTCATTGCAAATAGTATTCATGAATATTTATAGCTAATTAAAAATTGACCAGAGCATGGGCTGTCACCTCATACCCTAGCAGTGATTACCACAATGTGCTTTCATACAGGACTTTCAAAGATGCTACAGAATTTCCTGGACTTTGAACAGTAATTAGCCGCAGTATCTCAAATATGTGCTACAGTGAATGCTTGCTTTTAAAAGATGACCACTATGATTTGACATAAATGACCTGAACTTACCACCAGAGAACACCCACTGATCAATACATGACTTGGCACTACTGTTAGAAATATGCTTAAATAAAATCTAAAAAAAAAGTCAGAAAATATATGAAAAACTCTTGACCACATGGAGATCCAACAGGAGACAAATATATTGTGATTTGCACCAGGCATCCAAAATTCTGTGCTTAATAATTTAAATAGCTTCATGTCTACATAATAAGTTAAAAATTTTCCTTCTCTATATGAACAGAAAATAATCTTATAATGAATCAAAATTTTCTAAGATAGTCACTCTCAGTATGTCAGCTTTAAGGTCGAAGACTATCTTTACAGCTAACAGGACAAGTTAATATCTAGCATTTCAATGAAATAATGTCAATAAATAATTTGCTCTCTAAATTAAAAAATCTTAAGTTATAGAATATTTCCAAGCAGATATCATGAAGATGACAAACTACATGGAGTGAATTTTATAAATTTCATTGATTCTTTCTGTGTTCATTTTGCAGTGCATACTTAAGTTGTGATTTTGCCACTACTGATTAATTTTTGACAATCTTTTTGGTATGGTGGATGAAGAATTTCTCTGACAAAAAAAATGAAATTATGAACAGTTTTTGTCCTGTATTGTTTATTATTTCATTTTGGGAAGGCTCCCTTAAACTTTGGGACAGTGAGTCTTTCTACTGCTTTCCACTTTCAGTTTCTTTACTTGGAACTGCTTAGATGTTGTTGGCATTACATCAATAGAAGTCATAACATGAACTTATCCACTTGCTTTCTTGGCTGCTTCACATTGCACAATCCATTGCTAAAACAGCAAGAGAGAATAAGAGGATAAGACTATGTCACTGTGTTCTTTGATGCAGTGTCAGTAGCCCTCAAGCACAGGCAAGGGAGCTGAAGCACTTCCACCAGCCTTTGAAGTGGGACAGAAAACAGAAAAACCAAAGGGAAAGAAGGCAGGGTCACTCTGAAAACAGCTGCTCTTTTCTTGGCACCAAAAGTGCTCTCCTGCCACTTAAGGGATTCCACAAACCAAAGTCCTCTGCTCAAAAGCAATGAGAACTGTTTTTGACCAAGTATCTCTGCGGAGCTTTGGCAAAACTGACAAAACATAACAAACAGAGAAGGGACATGCATCAAAAAAAAATTGTAGGAAAGGTCCAGAAAATTTAACCGGGCACTTCCTGGCACAGAAAAATTGACAAAAATATCTTGAGTCCATTAGAAAGCCTTCTTTTATGTTTCCTAATGCTGTTTTGAAACACCTCAGTTGGAAGTTAACATATATATGCATAGAGAGAAATTCATACTTTGAGGGTTATGCAAATTATGGGATCCGAAAGCACTACAAAACAGCTAAAAATGTATTACATTCCCTATTCTGTCACTATGATGACATGAACACTGCAAGAATCTATCAACCAGCGGGTTCATGTGATCCAAAGTCCAATGTACTTAAATCAGTACTTAAATACAGCAGGAATTGTCAAAGGAAAAAAATTTAAAAAAATACAAATAAGAAATAATTGATCATTCTTCTTCTTGTAAAGTCTTCATGAAGTGACTGAAAATAGAGGGGTAAACCTTCAAGCTTCCCAAACTACAAGGCCCCACAGAAGTCACAAGTCAGTGATAGCTTTGAAATTAATTACATAGCATCAGCACTTCTAACATACCACTACAAAGATTTAAAAACTAAGATCTCTGGAGGCTTTACACCAACACAGAATAAGATTAGATGAAATTTTTTTGCCCCTGTGAACAAAGTGCAGATCCAATCCTGCTGTATGTGATACACTCACCTGTAATTGGCCCTAAGAACCATGCAGGTTTATCAAATTAATTATAGTAATCTGAATTTTTCAAAAAGTATTTCCAGAAGATTGTATTTGCTTCATAAAGTTTGTAGAATGAAACTTTATCATATCAAGGTATAAGTTTTGCAATGGCATCTCTAGAATGCACTGGCAGGATCTTGCCAATAGAAGACTAAAATTAATTAAATGAGTAAAGACTTCCTTGCCCTAGAGGACGCTGATACTCAATTACTGTAATTACATAATGCAGTCTGTGGCTACAGGCCAAGAAATACCAAGTTGAAATGCACTGCTATCTATCAAGCTCTGACACTGAACACTTTTCAGTATAGCAAAGGCACATGCATGGAATGAGGATCTCACATGAGCTGTCTGACTTACTCATTTGTTCAGTAAAATAAATATAAAATCAAGGAATGACTATGGGAAGAACAGTTTAAAATAAAATGCATCATAAACTCACTAAGCAAAATTGTGCTTGTAAATTTGATTACTGGTAGGGCCTTTTGCTTTACAGAATACAACTGTTCAGAATATACAGGAACTAAAACAGCTTCCACTTTTGAAGTGCTGACCATGATAACCATGAAAAAAAATCTCAGTTTCCATGAATATGTTCAGATTTATTTATGTGAAGTATTTCCAATTAAATTACTGGAGGAAAATCAGTTCATCATCCATAAGTAAACTTACAAAGAAAAATTACTAAAAAAAAGAGTTTAAGTTGCAAGGTAATGGCATCTAAAACAAGCACTTCAAGCATGATTAAAACCTTAACATTTTTGTAACAGGCTAAGAAGGCAATGAAACTCTTTCCAACTAATATAGCAGAATAAGGCCTTGCATATCAATCCAGTCTGAACATCAAACATTTTAACAGTTACCTGATTAGCTCCCTGTCTTTTGCATGATAACTATTTAAGGGTGGGACTGATGGCAGTAGAACACTGTCTTAAATCAAACTCCCAAACTAATGTTTCTAAATGCAGAAAGAATGTGTCACCGTATAGATTCCAAGATTACTACATATATTGACAAATGTATGACAAAGCACAAAGGTTCCCATTTTTGCCTTAAAGGCTACGACTTCACCCAAGGAGAGTGGGAAGGCACAGACAGAACAGCAGATGAACAGGCCGGGACACCAGAGCACAACCAAGCAGAAGACCCACAACATGATGCTGCTCTGGTCAGAATGACTCTTGCTAGCAGCAGTTGGCTTCAATTTTCAGTACGAGCTCAGTTCTATCCTCCATACAGACATACCACAAGTGTGTACATGGTGCAAAAGCCATGCTGGAGTTAATGGCCCAGGATGGGGATCATCAAAATCATGATACTTTACACAATGCTCTCTAAGATTCATGTGGGTGGTTTGGAAAGGCAGCAAGGAAATGTCGTCTCTCTGTGCTCTTTCCAGTCTTGTTAAATTCTTGTACACACCAAAAGTACTTCCCTACTCCTTTCTTTACTAGGAAACAATTCTGCTCAGCACACGCCTAGATAAACATATATACAGTACATATCTGCCATACATTTTCGTACTAAACTCTTCAAAAACCTCAAGAAAAATTTCTTTTCCATTAAAGTCATAATGTTGACAATTAAAAACTCTCTCAGCACTGAAGGCAGAGAGATCAAGGAAAGAATGATCTAATATGTAGTCATAAAGTCATATAAGGCCACTGCAGAGGAGTTAACTGAATTTGTTGGACTGCTGTTCCCTACAGAGGAGCTTAGGTCCTCATGCCAGAATCTCTATATGGAGAAAGAGACAGAAAGGGAGCTGGAGGATCCATATCAGATTTAAGTAACATTATATGAAACTGAAAATGTTAACAGCATCAAGTTGCCAGGACCAGAAAATATCCTTGAAGAATGTGAATGATTATGAAACCATTGAATTACTATGTGGTACACAACCTGTCTTAAAATGGCCTCCCGATAACCAAAACCAATACATGAGCATTAATATTTTTTAAGGATTCCAGTACATTCTGAGAAAGTCCAGACTAAAAATTTACTTCCATTGGGATGACTTCATAGGATAAGTTAAAAACGTAGAATACACTGGTAATCTGAATCCCTCCCAAATTGCACTTTGAAAGTGTCAACACTAAGTGGAAAAGGGTTAAGTTTCTATGAAGTTCTTGAGTTATTTAAAAATAAATAAATTAATTAAATAAAGTTATCATGAGATAAAGAAAAAGGTGACAACATACAGAAACTAGATATAAGAGTAAGAAATTACCATAAGTAATTCCTCATAAAATTCCATCTAATAATATTGGACACAAGGAGGACAACAACAGATTTAGGAAGTTCCTAAGCTTCTGTCTGTTGGAAACTGGGAGGCTTTGTTGCAGAAGTTTCCTCTGTTAACATGCTCTATTCTTATTCCCTAGGAATCCACTTCTGCTCAGCACTGCTGTCATGGTACTTGAGAAGCTGAACTTTTCATCTGCTAAGTTCAGCTAGACAACTGTAAGAACATTCTGTTCATGAAGACATATCAGCTATGGGCAGTAACTTTAGGTCTCTGAACTGTGATAGCCTGATACCCTTCTTATTTTTCAAGACATTTGGGGAGAGCATACAGCTGTAAAGAGAATCAGTAATTCAGTCTATTTATTCTTCTTTCAATCTACTTGGGTTTTTTTATTTTCTTTTTTTAAATACAATCAAGATATTATAAGCTAGAGACCATACTCAGAAGTTTTTCTACTCTGCACACCTTAGACTAAAATGTGGTTTTCAGTTCTCTCAGTGGTCAAGGTAGGGGCTGGACTTTGCAAATAAAGCATGTAACAAATAGCTCCTACTCAAAGTGTGGGTCTCCAACCCTCCCACTTATTAGTTATAGAATCATAGAATAGTTTGGGTTGGAAGGGACCTTAAAGATCATCGAGTTCCACCCCCCCTCTTTTATCACCACTGGTACTTATCTGAATCAGTCACATAGGAAGCCAGTTCCATGACTCAGACTGGGAGAAAAAAATAAATAATTAAATCTGATTCTTTAAGTATTTGGCTCAATCTCATCATCAACTTAGATGCATGATAGTATAAAGAGTGGGAGAGAAGCATTTTTAGCCAAAGCTACCTGTTAGGTTAGCTTAGTTGTTACACTAAAACAGTGGAATGAGAGATTGCAGCATCCACAGACTTTCTTCCAGCTACAAGCACTCTTGGAGGTCTACTGCTTCTCAACTATAGAACAGACTTTTAGAGAGAGCTCTTTATCAGTGAGGCATCTGGAACTTGATCACCTCTATTTGAATTCATAATAGATAAAACTTCACTTCCATGAGCAAAGATAGATGTGTCCAAAAAGAAATACTGTACTAGAAAAGGGGCAGCTTATAGTGACATGACTGTGCCCTTAGTAGATTTTTTTTAACAAA
Organism: Turnix velox; assembly: GCA_013400935.1. NCBI lineage: Eukaryota > Metazoa > Chordata > Aves > Charadriiformes > Turnicidae > Turnix > Turnix velox. The sequence continues at coordinate 34,148 of VZTY01025834.1, read as the reverse complement.
GGACAACAAAATTAGACAGAAGTATCTCATCTGTACTTACCTATCTCATTAACCATTAGGCAAAAATTTAGAGGAATTGCTTCCCTGTTCTGGGACATATTTGGTGAAATTTCATGTATCACTCACACTGCAAGGATGTTTTTTTTTAGTGATATGGGTATATCTGATGAAACTGTCTTTTTATCTAATTAAAATTGCTCATTATCCTCTACATAGAATTTGTTACCTATTCTTAGCTGATCAACATGTGGCCCCACATCTCATTTATAATTTTTACTCAGATTTTGCTCTTATTACACAACAGAACAACCTGGATACCTCTGCAACACCTCAAGCAGAAAAGCTAGGCAATCACACAATCACAAACTGTATCATTAAAATGTATGTGCAAGCAAGCAGAAAACTCACCATTTTCTCCTTTATCTCAAGCAGTAGAGGGCCCTTGATGTCTCCTAAACCACCCTATATTGGTTCCCCTAACTGATTTCCAGCAGCTTCCCACAGGGACATTCTCCCTAAGTCTTCTAAAACAGGCTTTCAGCAAATATCTGTGCTCCTAATCTGCTTCAATCAACTCTTGCCCCCAGCTTTTCTTCTGTCAAGAGAGTCACAGTTCTTGCCCTATCTACACCAGATCCTCTTTCACTCAACACTACCAACTCCTCAACATCTCCTCAATCAGAATTCCAGATTCTCAGTCCACCTCATCAGTCCCTGGCCCTGAACATATCTTCCGTCGTTTTGACCAGAACCTTTATACAGACCCTTTAATTTCACAAATCCCAAACTCTTGCCAATCCCAATCCCAGATTCCCTCAGCTACCTCACCAAAACTGAGCCCCACTCTCTTGAAAGCTCCTGTTCTGAATAACAGGACATAAGAATATTTCCTCTTATAGAAGGATAATCTCTTTTCCATGCTTCTTGTACTCTGGGCGAGGGGTCACTGAGGAGCACAGAAAAACAACAACAACAACAAAATTTGTTCCAGTTGTAGACCTAGGCTGAAGTGTGTACAGTGCAGGAGGAATCTTTGAAGAATACAGTTGCTAAAATTATGACGCAAATGGTACATACTAATTCCTCTTTCCAGGATATGTAACACAAGCAAATACAGAATGGCATTAAAAATGGAAAAAGGCACATAACTGAAAATCAAAGCTACCCTTCTGCAAAATCCCAATGAAAAGTATTGCTGTATTTTAACATGGAAAAACAATGCAGTCATCCCTGTTCTCATTTTACAAAAAGCCTGGACAGTTTTTTCCTAAGTTTTACAGAAATAAATAAACCTGAGTTCTAAGGAATAAAAATGTAACCTCTACTATAACAAGGCCTAAAGAAGTTACAACAGAAAATTAAGTTTAAGCACAGGCAATCATAACTGAAATGGTTAAAAGAGTTTCAGATATTATAATCCATTTGAGATGGAATGCGGTACATAATTCTCTGACACCTCTTGGTCTAATGTAGTAACTCTCATATTGGTAAATTTATGCTGAACTACTTTTTTTTAAGCAAGCATGGTGTCTCCAGCATACATATATGCTCAGTACAATCACATGTCTGAGCTGAGACAGCACTCCAAACTGGGAGAGATTATCTACATCTTGAAATGCATTAATACAAGCCTTTGCCTTAGCCTTACAATGGAAAGTGCCAAGAAACCTGGTATAAACAACCTGACTTATATTTCTCTGGTGTCTGGACATCAGACAAATAAATAGCACACAGTAAGGACACATGAAAAAGATTAGAGCTTTTCTGCAGAAAGAATACAGAAGAAGAGTTGCCCATTCTTGTCAGACCTCTAATGACTTGATTTTATCTGATTAGCAAGGAGAGATAGAGGTAGCCTTGAACTCTGGCACAAAATCAAAGTTCCAAAACAGGAGATTAAGTCCAGTAATAACAAACCAAACATAAAACTTCTAAGGGAAAAAACCCCAAATAGAAATTATGCATTACATTATTTGTTAAGCACAGGAACATACAGGACTCCAGTCCAGGAATATATGCCAATTTAAATAGAAGATTTTCTTGCTATAAGGGCATCTTTTTAACCAGAAATTCCATCCAACCTGTAAGCATGGGAGAGAATACATGTTATTTTCAAGCTTCATAGTTCAGCACTCTTCTTAGATGGTAACTTCATAGGCCACAACCAACAATTCTGAGTAATGCAATTTTGGTCTCTCACATCGAGGAATTACCAGTTCAATTCAGGAGAGCTGTGAGAGATTAAACCCATTAATGTCAATAGAACATGAAATTTGATTCATGAACTGGCATTATCTCACAGTTTAGCCCTACACAAAAGAGAGACAAACAAGTCATTTATTGATTTAAATGAGAAAACATGCAAGCTAAGACTGAAAGGATGTTGTTTTAGAAAATGACAGTAACTATTCTATGAACATTTCTTTCTGCACATTGCTAACAGTTTTTCCTTACCATATATTCCATATTGGAAGCTGGTGGATACACCTGACCCCGTAATTTATTATGAAGATCCAAGATACTTTGCATATCACTGTCTGTGATAGCCCTTTTCCCTCTCTGCTTGGCGATCCACCACTCACCATCTTCATCCATGTACTTTTCCAGAAGTTCCTCTAAGAGCGTTGCATTGGGAAGCACCATTGCAGAAACTGCTTGAGCTATGAATAGCAAGGTAGTTACTCTGAGACATTCCTGTACTACATACTTCATGATGAATGATCTCAAAATGCTCAGCAGTTAGTTCCAAGACAAAGTCTTTCTTCCAGATCTCTTGGCTGTAAATGCATAAGAAAGAGTAACGTAATTTGGAGGCTGAACTACTGGGCTGCATGAACTTACTAAGCAACTAGAGTCAAATGGTGGTTTGTACAGTTTTCCTCAGCTGTTTTTGGGGGAGATACCAGGATGCTACTTTTTTTTTAATCTAACAAATGTACACTGTTGCTTCAGGAAGATAGTTTATCTTCAACCTTATGAACTTCAGTTTGTTGAAGTAGTTCTACAAAAGACACTGGTATGCACAGTTCACCCTCTGCATGTAAGAAAGCATGCTTTTCATAGCTACTTAAAAGAAGCCAGGCACCAAGGAAGATTAGGCTGTAGATAAGGTCTTCCAGCATTGGAATTTAAGGACAAGTTGAAAGGCATGCATTCATTGCGAAACACACAATAAAGCTGATAAGAAGTATCACCTATCAATGCGTTTTTAACAAATTACTTAAAGCTTTTAGTTTTATCGTTTTCCCAAAACCTAAAATAAAACTATTCAACTCTACCACGAAAATTAGGGAGAGTGTGTGGGAGAGGGCGTGTGTGGGGGCGTGTGTGTGTGTATTCTATTCAGGAAACAAAGGAAAGTACAGATAACTCTCAGGAAAAGTAGTACCTCTTTCAAGAGTACAGTATCCCAGCACCGCCTATTGCGCGACTGAGTGCTTTAGGTAAGAAAGCCACGGTCACACCCCCACCCTGGATGAAAACCCGGGAATCCCGCCCCACCGACCACGCTGGAGGGAAACAAAAAGAGGAGAAGGAGGCCACTGCTGCCTTCTCCGCCAGCCCCGTCCCCATTCTCAGTAGGGCAGCGGGCCTTGAGGAGCCTCCATCGCCGATCCCCGTCTCCCCCGCGCCGCGGGACGGGACAGATGCTGCGAGGCGCCACTGGGCGCCCCTCACAAACGCCCTTACCCCTCCGGCTGCGGCTGCCTCCTCCCTCTGCAGCCAGCTTCGCTCCGCCGCCCACCTCCTCGCCGGGGCCGGGGGGGTTTCAGGGACGGCCTGGCCCCGCTCGCTGGGTTGGGTGCGGCGTGCCGGTTGGGGGGGACGCGTCCAGCAGCGGAGCCGCGGCGAGGGGCTGCCGCCGAGCGCCGCTGCTTCCTCCCCCGTCGGCCTCCGGGTCGCCACAGCCCCGAGGAGCTCCCCGCTTTCTCCTCCTGGCTCCCGCCCCGCTGGGCATTTATCGCTGGCGGTGGTGACGTGCGGCGGACACCCCTCCCCNAGCAGCGCTCCGGGCGGTGCCTGGAGTCCGGCGGGCAGCAAGTGTGGGCTGGCACCGCTGCCTCCTGCCAAAAGCTGGCCTGGGTCCTTCGAAAGCTGTCGCCCCGCAAAGGTCAGGGAAGGGGGGCCCCGTCTCCTGACACCTCTATCTGTTGAGAGCTGGTCAGAGGATGCTGAAGCTGCGTGCTCCTGCTGAGGCATAGCAAGGGGAAAAGGATGGGTGCTCGCACATGAACTATTCAAAGGTCCGAAATGTGTGAATGTGGCGGCAGGTATCAGGACAGGAATTTTATTGTGGGTTCAGACAAAACCACACAAGCTGAATTCTACGAAGAAGAATTCAAATGGTTTTAAGTACACACTTCTCTTTCCTGTGAGACTAGGCATCAAACATGTAGTTCTCGGTTGTATACATCAAGTATGTTATTGTATAAAAATATAATGTTGTATGCATCGAATATGATGTACTTCTTTGTTGTATGCATCAAACCTGTTATATGTTATATACATCGATTAGTTCTTTGTCAGCAACCTGATCTAGTTGGAAATGTACCTGCTCATTGTTAGGGACGCTGGACTAGATGGCCTTCAAAGGTTTCTTCCAACCCAATTTATTCTGTGATTCTACGTGGAACAAAATCTTCTAGCTTGAATTTTTTATGCAAGCTGATTGAGACAATGTTTCATTTATTTAGTGTACTCCTGTACGCTGAGCTAACAGCAGGATTGACCAGCTTCCAGTCTTCACAGCACTGCTGTACCAGCTTGCAAAGGTTTTCTGTATTTTCAGCTTCAGAAACTGGGAAGCTGAAGTTAAAATTCATCAGAATCCAGCTGGCTTAAGACTGGCTCTATAAATGCTTCCAAATTTCATGAGCCCAAGAGCAACAATGCTGTGCAAGGAACACACTGCTTCTTATTGTACTCTCTTAGTTGAAATGTCCCTAAAAACCTTGAAACTAACCTGTCTTGCAGGATGCTATGGGTACTCTGTGGCTTACACAACTTAATAAGCAAAAGATATGTTCCATATTGGTTGATCTTTAGAATTTTTTCTTTGTGAATCTTAGTTGTGGACTTCTGTGCTCATGTATCAGGCACTAAATTTTTTTCCTAGCTTGTGTGAGGTAAAATGCCACTGTGTATCTGGATACATGAACTAGATGTGAGATTTTTTCAGGACCTATGTACCAGGATTCCTTAATATCTGTCATTTTGATATGTATGTATGAGCTTTGATTATTGTCTAACCGTAAGAGTTTGAAGAAAGGGGCAGAAGAACAAAAATTAGGACTCATAGAAGTTTAAATGTCAGATCTGGATTTTTATAAGGAATTTCATCAGCTGGATGGATTTGGATCTCTCTAGATATCTGGAAGCCAAGGCATTGACTTTATACCATCAAGGCACAGCTTCACATCATCTAGTAAAGATTATGTGTCATACCAAGCCATTTCTACTGTGCAATTTCTTTATATAGTTGCAGAAAAGGTTTAGTGTCATAGCCACTAAGTTGCATGAAAGAAACTAAAAAATTCTGTAGAATTTATGAGGTTCCCATTGCACACTGAAAAGTGCAGTAGATGCCCCTTTCCATCAGCACTGGACATCTGCCAGGCTTAAAATAAATTATCCATCGAATATCACCTTCCATCTTTTATTTTGAGTATTCATCACACTTTTTAGAATATATGTGATCATTTTTGGTCTTTGTCAGATTGAAGACCTTAATATATTGTAATGCAGGTCTTAGATTCAATAAAATAAAGAGTAATACAAGGAGCGATTGGTCTCATTTATGTTGACATTTTTTGGTGTTTATCAATTAATTTACTAGCAAGTGAGTAAGTCCTTTATACCCTGTGACTCCACTCTTTGTCTTTGGTTTATTACTATATGATTTGCCATCATTTAAAAATGCTGTGATTTTGAAAAAATCATAAATTTTGTGTATATCATTAAATTAAATTACCTGAATCTGGTGTCATAATCAGCATGGGGGAGACCCTCATCATTTTTGTTGCTCTAGATTTGTTTAAGCCTCTGATGCTGATGATATCACTGCCATCCATAATTTAAAATTATTACAGTAATCAGTTAAGCACTATTACATCTCTGGAAACTAAAACTATCCTCCCTTCCCAAAGGCACATGCAGACGGAGAGATACAATAACTGTTTTCTGAATAACTGGAGCAGCAACAGCAACATTTGCAACAAGAAAAACAACTTGAAAGAGTTTTGTAAGGGATCATTAGGTACATGTTGTACAAGCTCTGAGAATATGGCACTAAGAAAGCCTAGGAAGAAGGATTTTATTCTAAATTTTAGCTCATAATCAATTAAAAGTTTGAAAGAAAGAGTGTCTTCTGTTGGTTGAGTCTTCCTGGGTTTGAGGAAGCAGAATTCCATCAGTCATCCTAAATAAACAATGGCCCAAGTGAAAGACATTCTACTTCATCATCAATTTTTTTTCCTAATAGAAATAATACAGAGGGCCCCCAAGGGTGGATAACTGGGGTAAAAGTGACATCACCAAGTAACAAACAGAGAAAGACTCTAATACATATAAACTGACTGCTAAATTATAAGGGCTGGGCTTTTAATTGAGAACATAAGAAAAAAAAAAATAAATTCCAGGCCATCTTTCTGTTGATTTTCAATATCCTTAGTTAATATGTTTTCTGATTTGCTACTAGGCATTTCAGGATGATAGCACTGCATCAGCCAAAAAGTACTATTAAGAATTATGAGCCATTAGAGGACTTTGTTGCCATTTTTCTACCAAAAATATTGGACCTCAAAAGTGTTTACATTGTTGTCTGGTCCTGCAGGCAACTAATAATCATGGAAACAGTTTTTGCCAGAAAATCCCACTGTACACCTGAAGCTCAACACCTGGATGTATATATTCCTGTGTGCATCGCAAAACTGCTGTCAGGAATGTGAGTTCCAATGACCCTCCAGTCAGGAGCTTCTCTGCCTACCTGGCTTAACAATGTGGCAAAATTCTCCAGGCTCGAACAAATACAACCATGCAGAAGATTTTTCAGGAGATATGTCTGCAAGGTGGAAGATTAGTTTTAAAACGGAGTCTCTTCCTGGAAAAGGCTCTCAAGTGCTTCTTGGAGACCTAATATGCCCATTATGTTACTGAATGGTCGAACTGAATTCAGCTTAAGGTGTCTCCTTGTTTAATCTGTTCTATTTTACAATTAAATCCATGTAGAATTAGTTAGAAAAAGTAAATATATTCATCTGCAAGTCAGTGGTTGAAGAAGAGTAACTGTGCTAAAAGCCTCGCTTGAAGCTTTTGCCCAAATTATCTCTGCAGTTTTTTGATTTTTTTTTTTCTGCACAGTTTGGTTTCAGAAAGTGTAACAAAAGGCTTCTGTCAAGGACAATAAATGAAGTGGAGATGATTGGCATTGGTATTTGTCCTATTCTGGGTGTGGTGAGAAACTTTAATCCAAAGCAAAGTTATTCCAGTGGTGCAACATCTTTTAATAAATGGATTCCTTCAGCTGAAAATCGTTTTCCCACATCTATTTTTGAGGACTTTGGGATCTGTGTTATTCTCAAGGAGCAGAGATATATTGGTAATTCACAAATATAACACAAAAAAGGTAGTAAAAAATAATTTTAAAAAAGGTTTCCTAGCTTCCTATGGCAAGAGTAAACTGCTATGTAAAAATCTCATATCTCTCAGAAGTCATCCAAGAGCCTGGAAACTTTGCATGTACCAGGCACCATTTTCAACATTTCCTTTATCAGCATACATAGATAATCATTCTCTAGCTGTTTAACATGCTTGTGAAACATGCTGATCATAAAAGAGTTGGTCACTTATAGATGTTGTAGTGTATCTGAGAAGCTTGAAAAATATTTCAAAGAACAGAACCTAACAAAGATACTCATAACACTCTGTTGTTCCTGGCCTTTGGGGAAAGGAGAAATACCAATTGTATTGTATTATCTATCAGTGTGGGGAAGAGCTAAATTTGCAGTAATATTTTTCTGTACCATCTTCACTAGCTATTTCCCACAAGTGATTAAATATCAGTCACATAGGTCTGTAAAAGTAAACTGTACAATATAAATTGGTTTGTAAAGATCTGTGATATATCTGAAAAAAAGTAATGCAATGGTTTCTGGAACAGCTATTTGAACATAACATTTTATATTAAAGTTATTAATAAATGGCCTGTAGATTTAAAAATTTTAATTTAAAATTTTGAATATAATGATTTCATGAGGACAGAACTGTACTTCTACTATAATTGCATTACTTTTAAAAAGTCATTTCAAAAGTGATTGGAAGTAATTATTTCTACTAAGGGGAACTTCTACTTTGCTTCTAATTGAATTGAGAACAGTTTATTTTTTCAGTATGATTTTGTCAAAGAGCAACAATGAACAAAAGTTATAAGGATGTAACATTCTATGACTAATATGAAATCCAAGACCGACTTTAACCAATGACAGAACTGAAGCTTCCCATTGGGAAACCAGGGTGAATGGAAGGCAGCTTATCATTGAAAAGAAAAATGTTGCATTGAATTACTTTGAAGATACATTTTTAAAGAAAGATACAAGAAATTGTTCTGATTTCCAAACTGTTGTTTATTCTAAAACTGGTTAATTTGCTCCCATTGGCTCTTAAGTGAATAAAGAAGTATTTTCCAAATAAAGAGCTCCTGAAATGACAAATAATTGGGCTCTCACAGAAATTATTTCTGACATTTAAATATTGTTTAAATATGTGTTATTTAAACAACGACATATAGGTATTGTTTCAATATGGCTGTACATAAATTATAACAAAAGATAAATGCATGCTCCTTTTTCTTTTACACAGCACAACAAGATATGATCTCTTAACATCTGAAAGAGTAAGTTCCCATTCCCCCCTCTCTTAAAAGTGACTGAGCCTGATCATCCTTAATTCCCCAGCCTGTACATTTCAGCGAGGCATTATCTCTGTCATGTTTATTTCATGAAATAATCAAGTATAATTTGAGCAAGAGTTTTTGTTGTAAAATGAAATCACACTGGAAAATGTTATTTACATATAACTATGGAATTATGTCCCTTATAGCACATATGTATTCTTGTTGATTTAGTTCCCTGTTCCTGCTTTCTCTCAAGATCACAGCCATATGCTTCACTCATAATTGTTTTGGTTTAGGATGATAAGGGACTTAAGAGCACGCTCTCCTTTTTCTGCCTGAACAGACAGCCCCAACAAATTCAACCCTTAAGCACAGAAACACTTTGTTCCAAGTTCCTTCGCTGCCGATTGATTTGGAATAGGACCGAGAACTTTGCTGGTAATTTTTATTGTCTCCAGCTATCTGCCCCATAAAATAATTTAACTGAATGAAATGTTGCTTTTGTGCTCAGTGTTGCTGCAGAGGCATGATTGGAACATTTTGCCCAAAAGCAACTTTTACTCCAAAGCTTGTGAGTTTTGTCATAAGTTTTGAACAAAATCTGGTGATGAACTGCAGGTATTTTTCTGATTTTTTTAATATATGAAGTGGGACTAATGATTTATTTGCAAATTTCTACATCTGAAACACTTGAGGGATGTGTGATGGAGAAACTGAAGTTAAATCCCTTCCTGCCAGGTTGAGCATTTAATATTGCAGTGCCTTTGGAGTTTAACAGTTTATTGCAGTGGTGCAATCCTATCCAGCTAGATCCTGTGAGAGTCATTAATTCCTTGTTTACCATCTGGAAAAGTCTTTTTAGAGCTAGGTGGGAATATCAGGATGTTTTCCTTATCCATATTAAAAGTGACATCTTTATCAATGTATGAATTACAAAGAGACAGTGTAAAAATAAAAAGGGAGATGAATTTTTTAAAGTGAGAAGTTATGGAGAAAGATGTCAATAAGCCAAGATCTCAAGATTTTTTGAGTTGTTCAGTTTTTGTTATTTTTATTTTTACTCCAGGGAGTGAATTTATTAAATTCCAGGCTGAAACCTGTCTGAGTTGGCTGGTATTGCCAAAGTGTCATAGAGATGCTATTAAATTTAGGCAGTTGACCCTTTTCTTTTTTCTTCCGAATTTCTAAACTTCCACACAGGAGATCTTTGAATAGCAAAAATAAATGAAGGACATAAAGAGTTCTCTGCTGGATCAGACCAATAGTCCATCTAGAAAAGCCTGGCTGCTTTCTGCTGTCTTTTCTCTTTGCAGACTTAGCTGCAACCCAGCAAAGGCCAGCCAGGACAGAAGGATAAACCCTGCCCCACTGCCTGTGTGTACGGCAGGGCAAGTTGTCCACAGATGTACAGGAGTGGAAATCTCTGCTGCTACACCAAGGGCTGAAGAAAGCAATGTTTGCAAGACTGTCACTGTGGCCAGGAATGATAGACCTACACTACTCAATTTATCTTCCTTTGAAAGGGAAGGGGTAGAGAAAAGTCGTTCCTGTTGACTTCCATCTTTTAAGCATTGCTCCTCCTGTGTAGGCATTTTTTGTTTGCTCTTGTGTGGAATTCTTATGGCAAATGTTTACTCTCATTGATAATGTTCTCTTACTCCTATGTGACACCCAAGCAGACATTGCAGAAGGGATTGAGGTCTCAGCTGTGGTAATGGTTCTCTAAAATGGATAAGAATATGTTTTTCTTTGTATTGAAAAATAGCATCCTGACAACAGGGGAGAAGGAAATCTCAGTGTCTAGTATCACCATCCCCTCTGAGTCTCAATAGTTGTAAGTAGTCTTCACCCTCCCTTCTGCCTTTTCACTTTTCCTTTCCCATGCTGTCCTTTTCCTTTCCTTTTCTATCCTCACTGTGGCAGTTCTCCACACAGCACTCTCCACTGGGCTGCAAGTAGCTTGCCTTCTACCACATGCTTTCCTTTTGCTTGTAAAATATCATCCAAATGCCAGTGGCAGCAGTGTGACAGCAAGAAACAATTTTATTTTTCACCCCATGAACTGTTCTCTAAGAGCAACTTGGTGCTGTTCCTACTGTCTTTAGTAGTAGCCTAGGAGGGGCAGCCGTTGATACAGCAAGGAGGAACTCTGGTGCCCTTGGCACTTCAGCTGAATGTCACTCTTCCTTTGTAACACTATCCAAAGAGCCCACCTAGGTGCAGAATCAGCCACCTGTACCTTTCCCATTACACCCAGTAAATCACACTGAAGATAACAAAGCCACACAGAGTTTTTGTATCACAAACTAGAGAAACTTCCATTCTTTCTGCCACGGAAGGGGATCATTTCCAGGAGAAATTCCATTTCCAGAAAATTTCCATTTTCTTCCTTCCTCTGTCTTCTGATCTTTTCTCTTTATACAGTGCCCCATGACACTCAGATCTGATAGGGACATCTGTGCTGAGCTGCTTGGGACACTGAACAAGCTAGAAGTCCCACAGTGAAGAAGATACTGTGGATATCAAGAAGCCACTGAATTTGGGTTCCAAGTGTTATATTGTATTCCAGTGTTATTCCAGGCTGGCCTTTATTGTATGACTGTATGTAAAATATGCATTTTGCTTATTGTATGGAAAACAGAAGTGCATCAGTATCAGCCTTGATGTCATATTAGTTCTATAATGTTTGCCTGCTTTATCCTTCATGGTTACAGTACGATAGATGAAGACAGACTGCAACTTCAAGTGACATCACCAGATTTCAACAGCGCTATCAGCCTGCAAAGCTAGGAGGTCCTGTCACTGAGAAAACCAGCAGAGAATAGGTGTGAGTTGCACAGCACTGGTATGGCCACTGCGAATAGCAAACCAGGGCTCAAAATCCTACAGATTCAGAGCTGGGAGATATCATGGTTGGTACAAACTGGGAGAGAACATGGCTAGTTACAGGGATGAGAAGTGTAGTAAGTACCACTGTCCTAACTAACCCCAGTGTTAGAAATGGTATGAGGCACAAATATCCGTAGAGGCTAAGTCCTAGTTTGTTCCTGTTTTGTATGTATTTCTTTGAGTTTTTTAAAAAATCAAATATGTATGAAAAAGGACCTATTAAACTAGCCCTACACAGATTGCTCTTCTTTACTCACTACAGCATAATCAGAGAATGTCACATGTTGACTGACCTGAAGCAATCAAGCTGTAAGAAACACCCATTTTCACTCTTGCAGAACTTCTTTGTCTGAAAAACATGTTCATGTGCCAATACAGAAATATCTGCATTAGTGCCTGTTACATCTCAGACCATCCATACCACCTTTGTCAGTGGTTCCTTGGCAGTAATCTTGCCCTAGAGTTCTGGTACCTCCAGCACTGCTGGCTACTTACAGATGTTCATTACCAGCTCACACAGAGTGATTTACAAGTCTCAGGACTTGCTTCAATTGAATCATGTCTATTCAATGTAGGCAAAATCAGACAGAGGCATCATAATTCCACTGACCCCCCTAAAGAAAGGATTTTAGGGATTTTGGAAATAGAAGTCATTCAGCAGAACCAGAAGGCAAAGGCACAAATAGAGATTATGCCTGTGATAAGCTAAGTACATCTAGAAAACAGGAAAGTTTTAGATAACAGAATAACTTCTTGCAGAGGTAACCCGTTATTTTTTCACCAAAACCTATCTGAAATAGTACAGGCACATAGATCAGACAGAAGAGTTGTATAATGTAGCTATTACTATTCTGAGTTGGTGCAGGGAATCTTTTAGTGTTTCTTAATACCACAGCATAAAGGTCAAGCAAAATTACCTTTACCCACAACCTGATAGTACAACTAGAATGTTCTGAAGCAGCACTTTCCAAAGATCAGCAAGAACATTTTAATTTGACATAACTAAGCATACTAATTTTATTATATACTGCCAGTAATTCTTTTTTATTCTTCATAAATTACTCATATCCTGCTGTGCAAAACAGCATCTTCATAAATTATGCTAGCATGAAAAGTTATGATCCATTTATTAAGAATTAATTTATATCACCCTACATGATAGCTTAGTTTTAAATTGCAACTTGTTCTAGCTGGCCAAAAATAAACACAGTATTTAAAACAAAGATCTTAAGATTATTAATTGTTATAATTATAGTAATCCCAGTAAATTTCCAGATAAATATAATTAAATATGTGATTCTGCAAGCATGGCAAAGGGAGAAGGGATTTTAAAACTGATTCATAAAGGAATATTTAATTAGAATTACAAAGGACAACAAAAGCAATGAACTTTGTCAGTTGGAATATGGCTCCTTTATAAGTAGGTCTTTGAAGAAGGTGCTTATTAGCATATTTCTATATTTTGCCCAGGAGCACTTCAGCCAGATTTATTCAAGTTTCATTAATATTTTAAAATTTGTGGCAAAAATGTAACTTTAATTATAGGGTTGGATTATTTGAAAATTAAAATACTGCCTTTAGCTGTACTAAAAGAGCACTCAGAAGAGACCTTGTGAGAATCTTATTTCTCCTTAAATCCCACAAGATGGAATCAATTTCTATTTTAATTAATAGCTTATTTGCCAGTCATTTACAATTCAGTGCATAGCCTTGACTGTTAGCACCTCTAAATACTCATTCCTCACACTGGTTAAATTATTTCCCAGTATCAGGAAAAGTTCTGTGAGCTGTTTTTTGAGGCAATCATGGCTTTGGGCATCAATCCATGTGGCACATTTGTTTGTGTCAAGGAGAAATGGACATGATCATAAAAGAGAAAGCCCATCACAAGGAGACAGTGATGTGGATGGGCTCCCATCCTCATCACCAGGAACAGCTTCCAGCTGTGCACCTGCAGGGCAGGCAGTGGAGGGAGGATTGTTCTTCCCTCATTTCTTCTTTAAAGTTAACAGTGTCAAACGGTGATAGAATATAGTCAGACAAACACAAAATTGTCCTATACTTCCTTCTGTCCCAGTCCTACTTCCTTCCTCTCCATCACACTTATGCTGTGTCTTTCCACCAACAAACAACCAGACTCCATAGTTCCTCCCTCCCACAGCAAGACTGAGACCTTTATTTTGCACATTTTCTATTTTATTACAAAATTTACTGGCCTGTCTGATATTGGGACCTCCAACTCCTTCTCAGAAGCAGTCTCTTTGCAGTTGCCTAACTTCCTACCTCACTTTTCAGAATAACTGGGCATGTATTCCTAAGTAGCTATACCATTGATTTACCACCTTTTTGTTTGTGTAGTATTAAAAAATACTACATTTGTCAGAAGTATCATTGTGGGTATACAGGTACCTTAAAAATATTATGGGATGCTTATTAGAGAACTCTTCCTCAAGTTTCATCAGCCTTCCCTGCTCTTCTGCTCTGCATCTAGAAATCCCAACTCTGACTATGGTTTTAACAAAGCCAAGGAGTGGGATATATGCTGCATCCAAATCTGCTGCAGGGGATGGAAAATCCACAGAGCTACAGCTAAAAGAGGGTATGTGAGGTTTTGACTCACTGCTTTGAAGGAATAGTACCTCTAAAGGAGTGCAGGTTATATGCATCAAAACACTGACCTGTTCTCTGAATGCTTATGTTATAAAAAATAATTAATTGCTTACAGAATGTGGGGCCCCCAAAAAGGAAGTTCAAGCAAGCTACATAGTAACTAATGCTTTGCAAAGAAGCTTTCAGGTTTGCAAGGTCTATTGGCACTTTCCAAAACGGCATCGCCAACGTCAGCCAGGTAGGTGCCATTGAAAACACCAGCAGGGTAAATACTGAAAGGTCAGCTCCCCTTTTGTGCCAGTTGTGTGCTCCTGTTCTTCAGCCTTCTCCTTCTAGACAGACTGATATCTGTATGTGGGCAAATATTAAAACATACGTTCTCACACTGGTGCCAATGTCTGTTTTTCTTAAAGAAGCAATATTTATATATGCAAACGGGACAGTTACAGAGTATGGACTGCAGTATTTTCACACCACAGTTCCTTCTTGTCTTGGAAAAAAAAGGAGTAAAAGGGGCAGGTCTCTGCTCACTTGGCTTTGAGCAGCCGGGTCTAGTAGAAAGTGTTGCTACTCATGGCCCATTGAGGAGAGAGGGTGGGAACTAATGGTCTTTAAGTTCCCTTACAGCTCTAACCATTCTGTCATTCTCTGTGGAGGAGAACTTTGGGATCCTGTCAGATTTGCACTAGTATTGTAACTGACCCATCTGAGAATCTGATCCTCCTGCTATAAAATTTATGGGGGGGCAAGTGGAAGTAACATTTGCTCAGAGTTTTTCTCCTTTGGAAAAGTAATGTGGTGTGGCTTCATTTAAATTAGTTCCTACCATGCAAGAAATACACTGACTAGAGAAGAGGTGTGAAATGTTCAAAATGCAACAGGGCTGCCAGAATGACGGTCTGCATCTTGAGAGGACAGGGATTTGGAATGCTTCCTTGGGTTTTTTAGTGCATATCAAACCAGGTGCCAAGGAACCTGTACCTGGCAAGGTATGATTGTCCTACTCAGACTTATTTCTGGTAGGGTTAGTAAGTTGGACACCTTACACATGGGAAAGGTATCACGGTCTACTTTTATCACTAATGAGTTAAGCCTGCAAGCTCCCCACATACAATCCCATTTGTTGATTCCTTCTTTTCCTCTGTACAAATCATACTGATTTAGTAATGGAGGAAAACAAGGCCTATCTCTTAAATATTGCTTATAGTCTGCATGTCTTTTGCAGTCAGCAAATCAAAATACTACTGTGTTTGTGTACTCTGCTATTGCCTGTCACTGTTGTAATGGAATAGCATGTTCTGGTCTCTGATCTTTTTAATATTTGAGGAGTTGTAATATATTCTCTTATGGATCTCAAAAATGCACATATTTTTTAAAAAATAAATTCACCATAGCACTTTGAAAAATAGTAAAACTTTAGAATACTGTACAGAGTTGTCGGGCTGCATATTACAGAGGTTTTATTAAAAGGTACTTGTGCCTGGAGCAAATACTTGTCACAAAATTTTCAGTGGTTTGAAGTTTTTTTGTGAAAATTGAGTAACCTGATCATTGTGGTTTCAGTGAAAACTCATGGATTATATTTATTATGTATTGTGGAATTTTTCTTATAAGTACTTCGTATCACTTGAATTTACAGCTGAGTTACTGTATATGAATGATAGTGTATCACATACTTAAAATAATATTATCATAATAAAAAGCCACACAGCATTAACGTGGTTACCCACCTGGCATTCAGTACAATTTAACTCTGGATGCTTTCTCCCCTCAGCCAGATTTTGCCTTCACAATCACTTCCTGACATCTGGACCACCTTTTCACTGACATATAATAAGGTTTTGAAAAATGATCCATCAGCAAGACTCACACCTTTATTTAACTAATTATGATAAAAATAACTGAAATTTCTAATCTTCCTAAAAAAATTAGAAAAAAATTCTCTGAGGGATCTGTATAATGCATCCTTTCCAGATGTATAATAAACAATATGCTGTTTTGAAAAATACTGGGAAAGCATTTTATTCCAACCTTTTAAACAGTTAAATGGACAAAGGCACCTTAAGGAAATAGCACATAATATGTGCAGGAAAGATGGTTTGGCATTGGTAATGTCTATAAATGTTTCTGTGAGGAAGGTAAAGGTTGGAGTTTTAAAGCTTTTTGTGTAAGTATCTTTAATTACAATGTGTATGTTTCCATGAATAGAAGAGTGATGTAAAACTTTCAAGTAAAAATATTACTCTTATATTTCACAGTCCCTATACCCAACTGTTTGTTCAACTTCCATATTTTGCTGGGCTGCTGCTCTTGGCATGTCTTCATCACTTCTTGGAGGTGCCTCCATGCCTACGCATAGCCTAGATGCTACTACTAAATCTCTTTGGAAAGCTTATTTTCTTGTTCGGCCTGTAGATATTCTTCAAGCCAGGCTTTACACCATTTCCCTAACCTCACGATATGTTTGGTAGCACAAGCCAAGCAAACTGCGTGTCTCCTGTCTAAGTAGAAAGTATCCAGTCATCCCAGGAACCTTCTGAACCTTCAGAACCCTTGAACAACCATCTACTCTTGATAGAGCCTAAAAAACTGCCTAACCAGGACTGATATATTTTAAAGCATTTCCGTAACGCTTGTTTAAATCCACTAAGTTTAACTGGAATGTATTGAAATTTTTGTGCAATATCCAATACTATATGCTATACTTAAAAAGCAGTGTTTTATCAGTTTTTCTCCAGTTATTCCTCTAAAAATATTTTCCACAATTTCCTCACCACAATATTGTTTCAGCCATTTTTTTCCCTGCCAGAATTAATTTTCTCAGCCTCTTTTATTTGATAGATTTTATTTCCTTTCTTTTTTTAATAAAGAGCTTTTCCTGCTTGCTGTCTTTCTTCAGTTCACTGTCCTTCTATCCTTTTCCTTCAATTCTTGGAATAGGGTAGACATACATTTCACTGACTCCTCCTTTCTTCAACTCCTCATCAATTATTTTCTCTTTTCAGACTAGCTATAAGGAAGAAATTCTTTATGGAGAGGGTGGTGAAATGTTGCAGTATGGGCACAGGCTATAAAGGGTTAACAACTGCTCAGCTCAGAGCCTGAGGGAAATCTTATCAAGCCGCCTGAAGGCCTTGGAGCTTGCTTGTGCCTTCCATTGTTTTGGGAAAGAGTCCTCGATGCTCTGGGAAAGTAGAAGGAGTCAAGAATGAACAAGATAACAACAACTTGTGTACAACTTCGTGTGTTGGCAGAAGAACTCTAAGAGGAGGGTCTGACATTAATGCAAGAATGTAACTTGTAACCAATCAGTATGTTAGTAGCATTGATAAGTAGCCATCACTGTATATAAGCTTGTCTCATGCTCTCAATAAAGGGATTCTGGCAGATCATATTGATCGTGGAGGTCAGCCCCTTCTTACACCAATCGTCCTATTTAGTGAAACACTGAAACAGGTTGCCCAGAGAGGTTGTGCATGCCCCCTCTCTGGAGGTGTTAAAGGCCAGGCTGGACAAGGAACTGAGCAACCCAATCTAGTGGAAAGTGTCCCTGCAGGGGGGTTGGAACTAGATGATCTTTAAGGTCCCTTCCAACCCAAAAAATTCTATTCTCTGATTCTATGATTTTCATATTTTCTCTCCATTGCCTCTCCCTCCTAGTCCTCCACCCTGACGGAGTAGTTCAGGCTACCACCATAGCATTAGACTCAGGAAAACATTTTCTTCATCTATAAATGCCAAATATAAAAGCAGAAGATGGCCATGTCATGTTACATGGACTGTACTTTTTCTAAGAGTTGGATAGTTAATGGCAAGTGCCTGTATTCTCTTTTTTTTGATGCCTGCTTTTCTCTTTACCATTAAAGATGCAAAGCAATTCAGTAGCAATTAAATTTCACTGCTACAGAGTAGCTGCATAGGATGTAGGAGGGTATGGACCTTGTAACATACAATACCATATCTCAAGTACAATCACTTTCTGATATGAGACCAATAATTTTTGCTTCCTTTGCCTCTGTCTCTTCAGTCCATCACTTGGCTATAGAATATAATCTGGATCTTGCCTTTAATATTCTAGATTTTTGAGTTTTTTTGGAGGTAAGACTATGGAACATCAACGAGTAAAGAGCAACAGTAGGCACCGTTTCAGATTTCTGCAAGAAACTGGAAAAAGCCATATGCTTTGGTTTTTTGAACTGCTTTCTGTTCATTTCCTGAAAGCATCTTCAGTGATCTTACTCAGAGTAACAAACTGGTATGCTTGTTTATATTACATGTTTTGTAATATTTCTACTGCTTTGAGTTTCTGATGAGCCATTTAGTTGTAGCCATTTCAAAGGTGATTTGTCTTTGAAGCAAATCCATAGATTTATTACTAAACTCTGAAAACAAGACAGATAATTCTTTGGTTGGTTTGGCAAAGTTGATGAGATGATGAGAAAAACCTGATGAAAACAACTCACAATTAATTAAATTACATTATTTGTAAATCAAGGTTTCCTGGTAAGGAATCTCTGATTTCAGTGCACCTCATTTTTTTCCCTAGTAAGAGAAAACTTGTAAAATATTTCACCAATGATGTAATTCTCCTTACTTAAAAGTCCATCATAGACCCACTGCCAACCAAATCCTGGGTTGCATCAAGAGGAGTGTGACCAGCAAGTCCAGAGAGGTGATTTTGCCCCTCTACTCAGCACTGGTGAGACCACACCTGGAGTATTGCATCCAGTTCTCAACACAAGAAGGACAAGAAGCCCTCAACACAAGAAGGACTTTGAGCTATTGGAGCGAGTCCAGAGGAGAGCCACAAAGATGGTGAAAGGGCTGGAGCAACTGCCCTATGAAGACAGGCTGAAGGAGTTGGGGTTGTTCAGCCTGAAGAAGAGAAGGCTCAGAGGGGACCTCATAGTAATTTATCAGTACCTGAGGGGGTCCTACAGAAAGGCAGGGGAATGACTTTTTAATAAAGAAATTCTTTACAGTGAGGGTGGTGAAGCACTGGAACAGGTTGCCCAAAGAGGTTGTGGATGCCCCCTCTCTGGTGTTCAAGACCAGGCTGGACAAGGCACTGAACAGCCTGATCTAATGGGAGGTGTCCCTTCCTATGGCAGGGGGGTTGGAACTCAGTGGTCTTTAAGGTCCCTTCCAACCCAAACTATTCTATGATTCTATGCAGATATAGCTTTAGAGATAAACTTACTTTTTGAGAAGGAGTTGTAATTAACAGAAAACTTTTCACAGAATCTTGATTTATAATGCATCAATTTTAGGCAATCTAACATAGAACTCTGATTTGGCATCATCATCTTTCTTTCATACCTGCAAGGAGAACACTTTCCTCCACATCTGTACTAGAGTTGGTAATTCTTTGTAGTTTAAAATAGCAGAAATACTCTTTGTCTATGTTCCTTCCTGGAGTGGTGAATAAGTCACTTCATTTGCATTTATTAGTTAATGGTCCTTCTGTGCCTTTTTAGATAAGCTAAATGTCTTCTTTTATATGACTTTTTAATTAAATCTAATTCTGTTCTTTCATTACTTAGTAGTATTTTCAGTGGGAAAGCATGATTTTCAATCTCACAAAAGCAGAGTCAATTTATTTCAAGAACCACATTCAAAGTTAGTCATCAGTAATAAAACAAATATTCCATTTGTTAATTATGCAAATTGAAATGGCAATTTCAGAACACACATTCCTAATATAATATTAAATGGTCGCACTTGGAATGTGATATCTGCCTCATAAGCAAATGTGCTGTGTATTAATGTGACAAGATCTGATAGAGGTTATTCACAACTTCTAGCAACTGGTAATACTAGATGTAGACAGAATCACAGAATGTCACGTATTGGAAGGGACCTCAAGAGATCAACTAGTCCAATCCCCCGCCAGAGCAGGAACACTTAGACTAGGTCACATATCCAGATAGGTTTTGAATGTCTTCGGAGAAGGAGACACCACAACTTCTCTAGGCAGCCTGTTCCAGTGTTCTGTTACCCTTACTGTGAAAAAGTTCTTTCTTAGATTCCTATGGAATCTCCTGTGTTCCAGCTTGCATCCATTGCCCCTTGTCCTATCATTGAAGGCCACTGAGAAGAGCCTGGCTCCATCCTCCCGACACTCACCCTTTACATATTTATAGATAGTAACGATGTCACCCCTCAGTCTCCTCTAAGCTAAAGAGACCCAGTTCCCTTAGCAGATCCTCAGGAAGGGAAATGTTCCAATGTTCATCATCTTCATGTCTCTGTGCAAATTTGACCTCATCAAGTAAGGATTTAAAGAGGATGCTGTTGTTTTTTGAACTTTGTCTCAGTTCTTTGTCTTCGTTACATTACCAGTTTTAAGCACTTTCAGTCCTGCCATTCAAATCATGGGTAGATTGTAGCTTATACAATTTCCTTTAAAAATAAACATAATGTGAAGGCACTTCATTCCACGTACTTAATTTGGTTTTCTAATTGCTTCCTATATGCAGTTGGCAATTTAAGAAACATAATTCTTCCAGTATTAACAAAGACTCATCTTACTTCTCAGAATTCATAACATCAAAATGCAGAAGAGTACAGGTGAAGGACTGCTACTTTTGTGTTGACCTGTATAAAACAAATATACAATAATATCAAAAAAGAATATAATGAAATACATATGATATATACAAAATTATCTCCTAGGATGATGATCATATCACTGCAGACTTGATGGATGAAAGCTGAACTGGATTCAGGAATGCACAGAACAGAATCAGAGGCAGGCAAACAGACAGAGTCCTCCTTGGATGCTGTCTTGAAATTCCTCATCTGCCCTTTTGATCCCTCAGCTTTTATAGTGAGCATGATACAGGTGGGATGGAATCCTCCACTGTCAGTTTTGGGTCATCTCTCCTTTCTGCTCCTCCTCATAAGTGCTACCTCTCTGCAACTTTCTGTTTCTGGCCCATCAACTGGGTGTACAACAAAGTTACCTGACCTTGATTCCTGTAGCAGTAAGTATAAGCAAGAGCCTCTCTGTATAGCATTCCTTCACTATAAACATCAGAGATTATCAGTCTGGTAGCAGAAATTGTCTGAAGAATATGCCAGTTATTTCATAGTTGGGAGAGGCTTAACTGAAAAATTACTGTAAAGAAAGTTGGTTCTTTTTCAGCTCAAGTTAGGATGCATAGATCAAAGTCAGAGGAAGTTTTAGCAATCTGACATTTGTCACATAGCAACTGATAAACTGTGATTCTAAACACTTGACAGGTTCACCGTGGTTTGTAGATGCATCAGTCAGAAAAGAAAGTGCTCGAATAAGATAACTTGTGAGTAAAAACCTCTTATAGAGAGGCTGCAACATTGCCCTAAGGGGCTAGCTATGCTTGGAAAGGATGTACACACTTTCGCCACCCAGAGGCTCAGCTTAAGTACCACCAGCAATTTTGCAGTTGTAATCCAAACCAAAAAAGTCTGTGATGTGAAGTATAAAAGTAGCTTACACCAGCAAAAAGTTGCAGAGTATTGTTGAGGTATGCAAGGGGGTGGATGAGTATAAAAGAGGAAATGATTTGAAAAACACAAGATTTCAGTCAAGGTGAACTTTTCCAGAGAGGTTATTTGAGCTATAAACTATCTTTTCCATCTGACTCAATGCTCCATTTCAAGCTTCTCCTCTTCCTTACCTCACTGGCTCTTGACTAATTATAGGTTAATATGTTAAGAAGCAGTCACACAGAATTGCCTTCTGTACATGGGATTTTACATGCTAGCCTTTGGCTGCTATCCCCACCACAACATCAGGCTGCTTGTGTAAGCGGGTAAAAAAGACACACTGGGCAGTGAAGACAAACAGTAATCACCACTGCAACCACAGCCCCACAGTGGCACAACCACAAAACTAGCATTCATGAAATAAAGAACTACTTACAAGAAGCTGCCTACACTGAAAAAAATTGACTTTTCAGATGCCAGAGGTGTTAAATATAAGGGTGAGCACATTTTCACTAGGGTTCCACAGGAGGCAGCAGTGAAATCCTAGCAGCTAAAATACTGTGGTGATATGTATATGGCATATGGCTTTATAAGACATTGTTTTTAATTTCTTTGCTTTAGCACAAAGAAAAGATGTGGGGAAATGAATATTGAGAAGGCAAGTTGTTTTTAATTGCTATTTTTAAGATAAAGTTTCCCAGAGAAGCAGATGCACTGTACTGATACTGTAGTCTTCTCATTTTCCCAGAGGTCCTGTGTGTAAGACTGCACACAACAGGTCACATATCAGTACAATCAGGTGAACACAGGGTCCCCCAAGTCCTTTGGCTTGTATGGTATCTTCTCTTGTATTGAGGCATTACTTCTCAAGTATGATTATCGGCAGATAACAGTGCTAGTCAGCAGCCACAATGGGATGTGGTACTGAGGAGCATGAGAGAAATCTGAGATTACTTATACATAGGGCATAGGGTCTAACATGGTACTGATGTACTATGTTGAACACAAGAATAAGAAAATCAGGAAAGTGTTTCTCATCTAGAAAATCTTGCAGCTGCTCAAGAGCCTTTCCACAACTTCTGCTTTTGTCTAAAGCTTCATTTCTGATTTTCCTAGTTTTACTCAAAGGTTCCTAATGTTCTAAAATCAGTGTTAGTAAATGTTTGCACTGGTAAATAGTAACATCTTGCATATGGCTGTTCTTATCTCCCCTTTTTCTCCCTTGCTCCTTGCAGGAGATAGCTGTACTCTGCATGAATGGATAGACAGAGATATTTCTTAACATATATCATATTTAAATATGAAGCTTACCATCACATGGCATTTTAGATAGCAAGAATTATTATAGGCTCAAAAAATGAGTTGATAATTTCATAGAGGAAAAAATATCGAAATATATGAAAGAAATACATCTCCGATGTCAAAGGTATTCCATGAGCCACGGATTACTAAAAACTGAGAAATTTTGTTTGTAAGTATATAGGGTTGCTTTGCCTGTATGTTCCTCTAAGGCACCCATGCTGGCTATTTACAAAGATACAGTAGTGAACTAGATGTATCTCTCTGATCTTTATGTTCTAATATTAGGTAGTAAAGATTAGATACATAGAAGAAATAACAGAGAAAGTAATTGTGTCATAAAAACATAATGTAATGCTAATTTCTGGAAAGCATCCCAGGAGTCATACAACAAAGCAATGACACATACGGTACTCACTGTTTGAGATCAAACCCTACTCGCTCAAATACTAAAAGTAATCATGCAGTTTATTTACTGCCAGCTCATGGTGTTGATTTGGCATTTGACCAGTGGGTCAAATACATGGGTCAGGAGGGAGTTCTGCTTCCTGATTAAATTGATAACAAACACTTTTGGCAGATGGAAAAGAATAGGAAAGAATGGAAAAGAATGGGTTTGACGGATGGACCACTCGCTGGATAAGGAGCTGGTTGAAAGGTCGCACTCAAAGAGTTGCAGTCAATGGCTCATTGTCCAAGTGGAAACCAGTGACAAGTGGTGTTCCTCAAGGATCAGTACTGGGACCAGTGCTATTTAACATCTTTGTAGGAGATATGGACAGTGGGATCGAGTGCACCCTCAGCAAGTTTGCAGATGACACCAAGCTGTGTGGTGCAGTTGATACACCTGAAGGAAGGGATGCCAACCACAGGGACCTTGACAGGCTTGAGAGGTGGGCCCAAGCCAACCTCATGAAGTTCAACAAGGCCAAATGCAAGGTCCTGCACCTGGGTGGAAGCAATCCCAAGCACAGATACAGGCTGGGTGGAGAGT
>VZTY01025819.1:18668-37615 GCA_013400935.1 Turnix velox | reverse complement strand
AACTATTCTAGGATTCTATGAATTCCAGGCTAAAGAAGCAGTCTCTCAAGGCTGTATGCCAAATGTACGTTGTGCTTTCTTACCACTGCTGTGGCTTTCTTGCTCTGGGAGAGACACAGAGAGAGGCAAAGCAAGTAAAACAGTGATTAGTTGAAGTTTAGAGACATCCTTCTGTTTTCATTGCCTGTGACTGCAGCTACAAAACTCTCAGAGCAGCCAGAGCTCTGTAAACATCGCACCGGCTTTTTTCAGCTTGCTTCTTTAAGATAAAAATTGTTGAAACTGTTGCAATATGGACAGAATGGGATTGCAGCAGCATCTACTCATTCAAGGACAATTTATATTAACAGAAGTCATCATTCACAACACAAGTACCAAACAACCAGATGAGACAGTACATCCATCCCGCAGGCATCCTTCACCTGAAGAACTGTGACCACGGCCATGAGAGGGCTACAGCAACTGCAGAGTGGTGCAAAAATCCATGTATGCAGGCATCTTGTACAAAATAGTGTGTTTTCCGAAAGCCAGGCATGAGAGTATGAGCTAAAGATGAAGTAACAACCTTGAATCTCTGTATGTCTGAACCTACTTTGACTCACCATGGCTCTGTCACTTTAATGCTGAACAGTTTGTAGCAGTGTGCATTTATGCCCTGTGAAGATTTGTTTTGTTCACACTCCTCAGAGCTGGAGCAGGACCTTAGAAGAGCTCTGACATATGAAACAACCAGGCTTGGAGCATCCTGCTGTCTTGGATGGTCAGCAGGAAAATGCCATTGCTCCAAAGAGGGTCACAGCAACAGTGAACTGAGAGATCCTCCTCTTGTTATCTTCTTCTGTGCAGTGCATGATAAACACCTGCAACTGAACTTCAATTCAAACTTATTCCCTGGTCAAATGTCTAAAAACTGATGTTTCATTATCAGATTAGCTCTGTCCCAGCTCATTAGAATAATGTTTTTATCTTCATTTTATTAAACCTCTGTGGCACCACTTCGAGATTGCGAATCCATCATCTGATTTGCCCATTTCCTTCTTTTAATATTTCAAAACCATCATTAAAAATGGATATGGACAGAAATTTCAATCTTGGGTAATTATCATTATCATTTCATTTTCAGGTGACATCTTGTATGGCAGGTCGAAAGAGTCATCAAAGAGAAATTCCTTTAGTTATCCTAAAAAACATGCTTACGAGGAAAAATACTGGTATTTTTAGCAGGATATGAATATCAAGTTTGTACTCTGTCCCAAATATTACATTTTAAAATTTTATTTAAATTCATTTAAGTTTTTAATAGTAACAGATATTTCTGTGGAAAGCAGAGACCACTGTGAACAGGTGCTCACTAGAAATCCAAGTGTTCTCTAGAGGGAAATAGATTCACTGCAATGTTTTTAACTGATTTTTTTATCCTTGAAGTGATTACTGCCTGCTGTTTGGAACTGATGAAATATTAGAAATGAGTAGTTGTATTTTGGGGCTTGTATTTTGGGGCATGAGGGTTTTTGGTGCTCAGACCACAAGGGACATGAGGGATTTAGGGGCTTGAACCCCACTGGATCAGGGATTTGTGAACTTGAAAACCCCTGGATAAGGGATTCATGGCTGGGATCCCACCAGATTCTTGACTGAGGGGTGACCTGCAGTGCAAAGCCATGGAGATAATGGAGGGGTTGGAGCATCTTCCTTCTGAGGAAAGGTTCAGGGAGCTGGGTGTCTTGAGCTTGGAGAAGAGGGATGACCTCGCCCATGGTTATAAATATGGAATAAATATGTCAGGAGGATGGGGCCCAGCTCTTTCAGTGATAGGACAGAGGGCAATGTGTGCTGTGTGAGGAACCTCCCTCACACAGGAGGCTCCACAGAACTAGGAGAATAAACTGTCAGGATGAGGGTGACAGATTGTTGGCACAGGCTGCCCAGAGAGGGTGTGGGGCCTCTTTCTCTGGACACCTTCCTTCGGGACTTGATCTGTATTCCTGCTCAGGCAGAGGAATTGGATTAGATTATTTCTCCAGGTCCCTTCCAAACCCTGAAATTGTGGGATTCTGTATAATGTTAATTGGAATTTAGTCAAACTGGCAATATTGCTTCAAGAGGAAGCTCAGCACCACAAAGAAACGGAGTTTGCCTGATATCTGAAAGTGCATTTAAATAACATCAAACACAAGAAAACATAAACCATAAGGAGCGAACAGAAGTTTGTCTTTTTAGATGTATGGAAATTAGTTGTGAGGAGGAAAATCAAAGTTGTGATCTATCTGCAATTGCTGGAAAAGGTTTTTATTCTCATGTGTGTGTGTGTATCAGATGCCCTGGTTCTCCTTTTGCTGACACAGTTGTAAATTGGAAGTGAGCTTTGTGGGAATTTGCCTGTTACAGCCCAAGAATGCGACTCGGAGACCCCAACAGATTGCAATGAATAGATCTTGCATGAACACTGGCAGAATGCACCCAGTTTTGGAGCAGTCTGTATCAGAAACCTAGATTAGGCATTATCTAATTAGATCCTAACAGGCATTGAGGACCTGCTCAGCTTTGTGTACCTCTCTGAAGGTCATCTGGTGATAATTTCCCAAACCAGGAAAGACCTGGTTCAAAAGATTTCTGCAACAAGACAGTGAACATTAATTTTTCACTTTGCTGCTTTCAGATGAATCAGGGAAATTTAACTTTTGCTGGGGATTTGTCAAATTCATGGGGTGAAGTTTGGGTCTCAAGGGAATATTGAGAGATATAGGGATCCCATCTGAAAGCAGGGATCCTGTCTTCATTTATAACCACCAAGAATTTGGCCATTGTACACACCAATTTGGAGTCCAAAACTCTGAAGGCAGTGCTCCACTCTTTAAATCATTGCTGTGATGAGTGGGAGCAGACAAAAGGCATCAGGATTTGGCCCTTTGTAGATTAATAAAGGCATGCCGAATGGGAATTTTGTCTTTGTGATTTTCCTGGAAGTGGACGAATAAAGTGCTTTGATCTGGAAGGGGAGTGTGAAAGGTCACTGGCTAAGCATGTGTGCTCAAGTGCCCTGAGCCATCCAACATGATCAGCATAAATTAAAATCTGGCTGTCCAGCTTTATTGATGTCTCTATAGTTGCAAAAGCTGAGGGACTATAACAGTCCCAGCCAGTACAGGGAACCAACTGGGGCATGCAATAATCCATACAAGGTTTAATATTTCCTAGTGGAAGTAAATATAGGAGAACGTGCTAGTGATGCACCAGCTTCTTAATTCTAGAGTTGGGGTTTTGTTTGGATCTGAATCTGAATCCAAACCTTTGGAAGCTTATCTGAAGTTTCCAAAACTTCAGCACTACTTGTGCTTGCAAAATTGCAGCCAAGCCTTGAGGTTNAATCTGAATCCAAACCTTTGGAAGCTTATCTGAAGTTTCCAAAACTTCAGCACTACTTGTGCTTGCAAAATTGCAGCCAAGCCTTGAGGTTTATCATGAGATTTTTTTTTTTTTTCCCTCCGTTGCTTCTAGCCCTGCCTGAACCACTAATAATTGTTATTAATGCCTAACTGAAGATCCATCAATATAATATAAGCACATTCCCCAAGGCAAACTTACACACTGATTAGAGCCCTGGAGAACTAGGAGCAGCACAAAATTGGGCTAAACAGAGTTGTGAGATGTTCAAGGTCACTTTTAGAGGCATGATCATTTTACCCTAAAAAGTTACTAGATGTGTACTATTGTGGCCACCTATTGAGAGCAAAAAGAGGCAGATTTGGCTTTGTACTTATTTGGAACAACACCCAGCAAATCTGTGGAGGACACCAAGCTGGCTGGTGCAGTTGACACACCTGAGGGATGGGATGCCATCCAGAGGAACTTAGACAAGCTGGAGAAGTGAACCTCGTGAGGTTCAACCAGGGGAAGTGCAGGGAAACCCCAGTATCAATACAAGCTAGGAGATGAAAAAAATAGAGAACATCCCTCCTGTGGAGGACTTTTAGGTACTGGTGGATAAAAAGCTGCATATGAGCCAGCAATGTTTGCTTGCAAACCACAAGGCCAACTGTATTATGGGCTGCATCAAAAGATGTGCGGACCACAGGTTGAGCGATGGAATAGATGACCTTTAAGAAGTCCCTTACAGCTCATTCTATGGCTCCAGCAGGACAAAATTCCTCATCATCCCTCCAACATCCACTGAGGACAACCTCTGCCTTCCTAATCACCAAGCTACTGGGTCATCTTCTTTGTTCAGTTCCTGGAAAGACAGGCCTTTGGGTTTGGAAGTCCTCATAGAATGGTCTGGGTTGGAAAGAACTTTGAAGATGATCTAGTTCCAACCCTCCTACCATGGGCTCCCACCAGACGAGGTTGCTCAGTGCCTGATCCAGCCTGGTTTCTCCCATGGATGAGAAGGGACAGTTACCCAAATTAGTCATATTCATATCAACCCCTTGGAAAATGAAGTTTTCTATATTTGGAGATACTGCATAAGGAATAAGAGAATCTTTGATTTGACTCCCTCTTTTTCTCTTTTGGACAAATAGGCAATACTCAGGGTTTAGTGATTTTCAGGAAAAAAAAGCAAAAATGTAGACAGAACACCATCAAAACTACACTTCTACGTTAAGAAAATTCCTATGGTCAAGGTCCAGCTATAAAAAGTGTCCTAAATGGTAATCCCTAAGGCAAAAATCTTAAGGTCAGCACCATCATTTTGATCACTTAGCCTGATCTCTTAAGTAACAAGATTCAACAAGCAATTCCTGCCTCAAGCCTATAATTTTTGGCATATATCTTCTGGAAAAAGCTGTGCTCCTGAGATGAAGATCCCAAGTGATGGGAGATTCCAACATTTGTGTTGACATTCTCTTCTCATGGCTAATAACTATTATTGCTGAAAAGAGGAATGTTCTTTTTCTAGAGAGAAGGAACCACCAGGGAGAAAACATTGTAAAGAGCTTGACCCAAGAGCACAGTTCACTTGTAGCTGCCAATTGTTCAGCCATACTGATTTTCTTTTTCCCTCTGGAGAAATTTTTCCTAAATGGGTAGTCAAATAGTATAGTTGCTTTAGCTGCCAAGTAGGACTCCAACTGACCATTCAAATGGTTTTTAAAATTCAAGAGAGAAGCTTATATTTACAATACATGCCTTTTGTTTCCCTTTAAACTGGAAACACAGTATATAATTTTCAATAACCACAGTGCCTCTATTTTTTCCGACCACAAATTAACTGTAGCTCAGTGCACTGAAATGCAGTATGAAATCCTGGAATGCCTCTGCCTAAGGGATGATTTACCCCTCTCAAAAATTATGCCCTGCTTCCTATTTGTTGTGTTCCATAATATTGCCTCTCTAAATACTTTTGTTTCAGTACTAACACCAAATGAAGAGGAAAGCCTCCAGAATGTACAGACTTGCAGGATTATGTTTCATTTGTCTTTGTTCATTGTCCTAATTCAAACCAGTCACCCAACCACCAACTTATGACTTTAGGAGGCATATTGTGGGGTTTTTCAAATATATTTCACAAAACCACCCAAACTCAAAGGATGATTTTCTGTCCTCAGCTACACCCCTGCGAGAGCAGCAAAGTTTATAAGTTTGCACATGTACAATAGAGTGGTTTTTTTAAAAATCCTCCATGTTTGTTATGTTTGAAAATACAAGTGATTTATTCCAGACATGCATGACCAGTTTTCTACAAGAGGCCAATAAACAAAATACAGTTACTTTGCACATTTACCAGTCAATGAGCATACTTTGTTGGCTATGAGTGGAAATCTACTGTTCAAGGACTTGTTTTCTCATCCACTTGTTTCAGGGACAAATTTTTCTCACCAAACATAGAGAAGGGGAATAAAATCCAGCTTTTCTCCTATGCTTTCTGCCCTAAATTGCATCTCTGTGGTGAGAAATGGTTCAAAATTCTTTCCAGATGGTAATTAGAAATCTCACTATCCATTAGAATTACCCATGGGTATGGATTTATACCCAGTCCCACAACTGATGAACGTGTGAGAACACAGAATTATAGAATAATTTGGGTTGGAAGGGACCTTAAAGATCATCTAGTTCCAACACCCCTGCCATAGGCAGTGACACCTCCGCATTATTAATGTGTGGTAAAAAGTAGATATGCAGAAAAATAGCCTTTCCCATTTTATTACCTTATTTCATTTTTGGGGTAGGACTTTTTAATAAGATATGTGATGGGAGGACTAGAAATAATGGATGTAAAGGGGATTGATTCAGGCTAGATATAAGCAAGAAGCTACTGTGAGGGTAGTGAAACATTGGAACAGGTTGCCCAGAGAGTCTGTGGATGCTCCCTCTCTGGAGGTGTTTAAGACCAGGCTGGACAAGGCACTGAGCAGCCTGATGTAGTGGGAGGTGTCCATGCCTGTGGCAGAGGGGTTGGAACAAGGTGATCCATTGGGTCCATTCCATCCCAAACCATTCTATTATTGTAATTCTCTTTGTAGGGTTAGTGGCAGAATACATCAAATGTGTGCTGTATTTCTGAAGGCTGATGTGAACCTGTAATGCTTCTGCATGCAAATAGCACCACTGAGATTAATGAGAGTATTCAAGCAGGCAAATATCATGCACACTGGGTGGCAGGATCAGGCCAGCAGTTAGCACATCTCTCATGCTCACAGTGACTTCTCTTTCAGATTTAGCAATTGTCACTGATGCAGAAATTCCATTCAATTTTATCACTTGTATCGCAAAAGAACAGATACAATACAGTAACTGTAATTAGGAAGAACTTATGAAAACTAACTTATGAAAACTGTTATGTGCAATATTCCATTACTGCTGAGAAAAATAATGAGTTTCATCATTATGTCGCAGCCTGGTTTTTGCAGCTTTATTTGAAATTTGATTGAAACTTGAATAAGGATTTACTCTACAAATCCATACTTGCTCAAGTCTCTGCTGAGTTAGAACAGGGAACATTTTTTTTCCCTTAAACTGTAGAGAAATGAAAGTTTGCAGGAAAATATTTGAGCTGTCAGCAACAGATGTGAAGACAGAACAGAAATTCAAGAATTTATCTCAT
The DNA here is from genome assembly GCA_013400935.1 of Turnix velox. Lineage (NCBI taxonomy): Eukaryota > Metazoa > Chordata > Aves > Charadriiformes > Turnicidae > Turnix > Turnix velox. The sequence goes on along the minus strand of VZTY01025819.1, from coordinate 30,573 downwards.
CTTAACATGGGAGTCCAGTCTAAACTTGTTGTCTTGGATTCCTCAGTGTCCAGAAGATGAACAACATCTTAAGACAGCTGTCAAGGGTAAGTGAAACAATCACTTCCCAGAAATGCTTTTTTTTTTTTCCTGCCCATAGAAAGCAAGGACCAGGCACCTATATTTTAGATGACTAACATGCAGCAAGGGGAAACTTCTGCTCAAGATCATGAGCTTTCCCTAGTTTTTTCTCTTCAGAGACAAGCTCTATCAGCAAGCAGGGAAACTTGGCCTGGCAAGCTGGGATGAGCTGTGCTGGTACAGATCACATTCTATGCATACTGTACTTCTGTCCTGTGGTAGCTGCCCATACAGTCAAGATGCTGGCACTGATTAGTCTCCTTGATTAGCTCAAGTAAAAAGTATGGCTTTGTGATGAAATCCAGACTGACCTCTGTTGAATATTCAGCTTTCAAAGATTCAGGTTGATCTTGCTCACAGAAATCACATTTTGAGAGTGCCTCATCTGGACAATTTACAAGTAACAACAGAGTGGTTCTGGTTGAGTTGTGTCTGGAGCATTGGATTCAGCCAGAAGAGACTCCAAATCTTAATTCCCTGCTCTGCATGAATAGCTGGACTCAGATCCCTAAATTAGGTAACATAACCTCAAGACCAGTCTTCTCACCAGTCTTCAGAGCAACCTCCATTTAGAACTAAACCCTAATATTCACAGCCTTCTCAATCTTTATGCCAGCTCTCTGTCCCCAGACATCATGATCATATGCAGCCAAGGTACTCATTGCATGGTCCACAGCAGAATTTACTGCTGTTGCATTTTCTTTAGGTGTTATGCAAATGCTTGGAGTCACTGTCCATACACTGTCCACGCAGCTCTAGTCCCTGTGGGCCAGAGATAAGTAGGTTAGTACAACCTAGTGCATGGGATAGAAGCTCTCAAAGCCTATAGGATGCATAAATGCATCAGCAGTGAAAGGAAGCAAAGTAGGGGTCTGTGTGCAAGGTGCAACACTTGAGAGGTCAGCTCTGCTGGAGCACTGCCCCAGAAAGAGCTGCCTGCTGACTCTCTCATCAGGAGAGTTCATGCTTTTATATTGCAGCCAGATCCTACATAACCAATAGCTCTCTTTCTCCTCCTCTGTGCTGCAGTCTCACTCTTTTTAAGTGCTTCTATGAACCTGGCCAGGCTGCAGCGTTACTCTTCTGCTCCAGCTGAGGGGGGAGGTGGGAGCTGGGAGGAGAACAGGCTAGAAGTGCTTCTCTGTTTTTCCTGGATGTCTTTCCATTCACCCTCAGCTGCATTTTTCTTCCCATTCAGAATAACAAGCATTCTTTGGGGCACATCTCTCCTCACAAACTTCAAGGATGTGGAAGGGTTGCAGAGCTTGCTGCTGCTTTGAGGAGCGCCTTCTTCCAAGGCTAAGATCTTATTACAATTCCCTTACTACAGCAACTCATATTTTCCTCCCCTTTTCTAAACCTCAAAAGTTGTTATGGCGTCAATGGTGAAGAAGTTTAGCCTTGCTTGGATTTCATTCTCTTGGCCTTGGATGGAGGGGAAACGTTATTTCTCTAAATACATGAACCCTTATGCCCGCACACACTTGCAGGCTCCGAGACCCCACTGCTGCAATAGGATCCGCTCGTGCATAGCCCTGAGCCCATCCAGAGTTTTGCTGAACACAAATGAGGCACATCTGACAGCTCAGGCTCTTGTAATGCAGCATTTTGGTAATGATGCTGCTAATATGATCCAGAAAAACAGCAGCAGGGTTCAAACCAAGCCAGGCAGTGGTCCCAGTATAGTAGCAAACAAGTTAATAGAGAGTCAAGTGATGCTGCAGGGACTCTACACATCCAGGTTTCTATCTTCAGCCTAGTGGGGTAAAACATGGCATGTATAACCCCACTGAAAAGCAGAAGTGGTGGGAAGAGACTCCAGAGCTCATACTGCAGCAGCTCCCGGCATGCTGGGTGTGTTTCCATCATGATACCCACTGCCACACTTCCTCAGCCTCCTTGGGTTTCTCCCCTCTGCATATGTGAGCAGGGAAGAATTTAGGTAGCACAGAGATTGGCACTGGATTTTGGGAGAGGTTCTATTTGTTGTTGTCATCTACTTGGACTCATTGTTTCCTGTCCTGCATGCAGCCTGCACACCTCAGCCTCCTGCTATCTGGCACATGGATCCAGGGCACATGGATCATAAGATCATAAATATCTTGGTTGGAAGGGACCTTTCAGATCATTGAAGATGATCTCCCATCTACTAGAAGACCTATGCAGAATCCTAGCCCTCCTTTATGACTTCCTCAGCACCCAAGGCACTTGGGCACTGTTACCAAAGCATCTGAGCACCTTCTGGCCTTAAGCACATTTTTTCCTTCAGCAACCCTGGGATAGGATGCTCTGTTTATCACACTCGAAAACAAGTCATAGGGGGAGGCAAAGCCAGATTGCTAATGATATTTAGGTGCCTGAAGATGTAGACGGGCATCTGACAGAACTGTGAAGCACATGAAGGCTCTTCCCTCCCTCTGTGCCCAAACCAGGTCCCACAGTGGATCTGGGCTGTGTGTAATAGGAATTGGCCAGCATTTATAATAGGCTCTTTCTGTTGATGAGACTGTCAAAATCCCCTATACACTTCAAGAACAGCTTGTTCCCTACCAGTGAAAATTGTTATTCTCTCACTGTTGTTTCACAAGTTCTGTTTCCAGCGATGTCTGATCACAGATAAGACAAATGTAATCTCAATATGTACATCTTGGGCTTTGTTTATCCAGGACCAGCTAGGCGGCGGGTTGGGAAGACTGGCATTTCATTTCATCCTCCAGTAGCACCTCCTCAGCTCTGCTTCTTAATTTTCTTCCACTCAAATCTGAGTTCAAAACAACACTGAAAACTACTGGAGCGGGGATAGGATAATCCCCTGAGCTGGAATCAGTTTCAGTCTTGCCAGATGGATAGGTACAGATCTGATTTAAAAACAAATCGCAGTTTCCTACACCCTGCACTTTACTAGTGGCTCTTTGTAGGGTTTAATACCCCCCACAGAAGCAGTGACTGAGCCCACCACTTGCACCCCAGCTCCAAAGCATCATGGATGCCTTGCTCAAGTGTTAATCTTGCCAGGGCAGTAGGGATGAGCAAGGTGTCCTCCCCATGACTACCATAAAACTGATAATCTCAGCAGGGGATACACGTGGTGTGGTATCACATCTGTGGCTGAACAAGAGAACTTTGCTGATATAAATTTTGGAGCCCTGAGTGATGAAGACTTGCAGGAGGAGTGCCTGCATTTGTGAATCTCAATCAAAATTAGCTTTTTGCTGACTCACATTCCCCCTCTCTGGACAGCAAAGGTTTGGGAGATTGGCTTAAGCCTAAAGAGAGAGGGTACGTGTCTGATTCAGATATGGATTTCATCTCACCCATTCTAAATTATATCTTGTCTTCTGAGACAGTCTTCACTTGTCCTTGTTCCTGTAAGCCTCACAGTTTGATATAACTCTTCAAAGTAATAATTGGGCACAGTGGTCTTCACAAGGATGGAAACTCTCCCATGATTTAGAAATCATTCACCTACTGCAAAAATCTGGACATTATTTTCTCACGGTATTTACCTGAGGTACCAAAACTCAGAGACAGCAGGTCAACTCAGAGTTAAAGTAGAGCGTGAGGAAAATCTAAACTGTTCTTCAGTGAGGCCAAGTAACTGTTGTGTCCTCTCCCTCATGAAAATTAAAATGAAGAAAAGGCAGTGCAGGGCAAAACAAGAGAGTTAAGCAGCTCTTAGCTTTCAGGGAAGGCTGGACAGCAATTGCTTAACCCAGCCCCTTGACCTGATTTCTGGCAAGAAAACACCCATGAAAGGTGATATCCCTCTTATCTTAAAAGACAGAGGCTTTTTTTTGCTTCTCTGATGCAAGTGTTCCAAACAGAAGAAGCTGGGAAGAGAGCAGCCTTTGTGCCTCCCTGGAACATAAGTATGGTGGTGACACTGGGATGAAGGTCCCTGCCTGCTATCCCCCCACACCCCTATGAGGGCAGCATCCCTCGGCTTCTCTTTCTTGACCATTTACTGTAAGGTCTTGCAGTCTCTTGTCTCCAGAGAAGTCCCTTTGGTTTCCTGATCCTGTTCATAGGTCCTGTGAGAGCCTCCCTCTAGTTCTGATGCACCCCCTGGCCACCAAAAGATGCTCTAGATAGTTCACATTTACCCTTGAACAAAACATTGAAATCCTGTAATTTGGAGATCCATGATGGTCCTTGTGGGGCAGGATGCCCCTTCTCAAAATCTAAACCCCTGGCTGGGCAGAGCAGGCTATGAGAAAGGAAGGTAAGAGTATAAGACCTCAGGAAAAAAAGTATATTTTAGGGTCCCTGAGTGGTAGCCCTCCTTGTCCTTTTTTTAATTGACTGCAAAGTTCTCTTAGTGTACAAATATCTTCTTCTAGGCTCATGCCTGAACATCGGTGTGCAACATCTGGCCATTCCCTCTGTCTGAGCCCCTGCCACAAAGAGCATTCCTCTCTGAGCAAGGAAAACTGTTGTCTTGTCAGACACACCTCAACAAATTCAGTGTATTGGAGAATATAGAATAATAGAATGGTTTGGAAGACTTGATATCTCCTTATGTTGGGTGCAAAATACCCTAGATGTCTTCAAGAGTCAAGGGGCATCACACAAGGGGAGAGGACAGAGGTCATTTTTCCCAGCTGAATCTGCTAAGTAATCCCCAGAGCAAAGAAAATAACTCTGGAGTCTTTACAGGGCTGTTGTTGGCAAACAGGACTCTAGCAGATACTGCCACAAGGGTCCTCAGTGTTTCCTTCAACCTGTGTCCCTTGTCTGCTGAGGTGTGATGGAATATTTGAATGTGAATGGCACACACTTGTTGGTAGAGAAACTGGCATTAATCAGCAGCCTCTGAACTGGTGCTCCAGTAGCTTGCACCCTCTCCAGGGAGCTGCTGGAGAGCAAGGAGGGGCACACAAGATCAGTGGCCAGCCCTTGACACAGCAGAGGTGATTGAGACATGGGGAAATGGCTGCAGCAGCTATTGGCAGAGAGAAATTAGGCTCATAGAATCTCCAAGACCTTTAGGAGTCTTCTCCTTCCTATTATTGCTTGTGACAGGGTTGATAAAGTACCCCAGAAAAACCACCAAGCAGCCATTAGCAGACGTCAATCTTTCTAATCTTGTTCTTGGCCTCAAGTGATTGAGGCCAGTTTGGCCATGAAACGTAAACCAAGAACACATGAGGAACTAAATCCAGGCAGCAAGCCGTGTCAGAGGAATAATAGCTCTCAGCAAAACCGACACATATCAGACCTGGCTTCCACTGGAAAGCCTCAAACTGAATTTCCAGTAAATATAAATCAGCCCAGCTCCACTTAAATAAGGGGTTTTACAGACCAGCTGGAAAGCTAGCCATGCTTCATCCACCACTGCATGGTGCTTCTGACTCTGGCTATAGCCCATGGGCCTCAAATGCTGCTGGGGAAGGTCCACACCCACTTATAGCCAGATACCCAAAGCACATAACTAATAAAGCACTCTGGGCCTTGGCTATGAGCTTACCTCCAGGTTTCTCCCCCTTTGGAAGAGCTGTCATCATCTGGCCCACTTCAGAGATGACTACTGGTCTCTTGTCTCTGTCTCTGCACTACATAGAATTATAGGATCATAGAATCATAGAACAGTTCAGGTTGGAAGGGACCTTAAAGATCATCAAGTTCCAATCCCCCTGCCATAGGCAGGGGCATCTCCCACTAGATCAGGCTGCTCAGTGCCTTGTCCAGCCATGATGCTACAGTTTGCCACTGGCTCACATTTGGTCTACCTGATAGACACCACTTGTTTTTTTCAGAAAACACAGCTAAGCTCATAGGCAATATTGAAATATAAGCAGGTGGGTGAAGAACTTGAAGTGCTTTGCCAGCTCAGTGGCAAATGCCACTAACCTCCTTTAAAACCTCCTTTAAAAATAGGTGAATCCTGTAGGGTAAGGAAACCCAGCTCCTAGCAAAGCAGGTTTTTATTAGAGGCAGACTTAAAGCATAAGTCTTTAATAAGGCTGGATACATAGCTAGGACTAATACAGTCGTGTCTCAATGGAGCTGCTTCCCAGATGCTGACAAATCAGACGGCTTCTTTGGCTCCAAGCTCCTATCTATGTAGTGAAACAGTTTCCACATGTTCATTATGTAGTGCAGGGTTGCTTCTGTGGTTGTAAGTGCATATACTGTGCAGAGCAAAGACCTTGCCCTGTTTAAAACATGGGTCTCTTCTCCCTGCTCAGTGCCTGCCTCCAGCAGCATGTCCTCTGATGTGGAGAGAGAGAAAAGACCCAATTTTCCAGCCCATCAAATGAGTAATAATTCAGATTCTTAAATCACTCCCAAGCATTTTGTAATCCTTAGATTTAGAGCCTATAATATTCTTGGTCAGGCAGTATAGGTCTGTGAAGGTTAAAGACAATAAATCAGTGTCTCATCCAGCCTGGCCTTAAACACCTCCAAGGAGGGGGCATCCACAGCCTTTCTGGGCAACCTGTTCCACTGTCTCACCATCCTCATCGCAAAGAACCTCTTTCTTCACTCCAGCCTAAATCCAGTTTACATCCATTCCTCCTATTCCTGCCATCACATACCCTATTAAAAAGTCCTATCCCATGAGTAGCTGCTTATGAGCAGCTCCTTGTTTCGATTCTGTACTCAAAACTATTTAATTAAGATCTTTTTCTCAGACATTAGTTTTTGGTGGGTTTTTTTGAAGGTATGTCTTTATTTTAGTGTTGAGGAAGGATGAAGTAGTGCAGAGAGAGACATAGACCTACAGCCCAAGAAATAATCAGCAGAAGAAGAGTTAATGCTTCAATCAAGAATTTGGATGGAACCTGCCTTTAGGATACTGCCCTGTTTGATTGTGTGACACAGATGAACACAAGGAAAAGCTGTATCCACTTTACATCAGAGTGAAGTTTTGTCCAGTCCTGTATCAACTTCCTTCATCAGCCTGGAGAAGTCTCATGTCCTCTGCACCTCAGTTTCCTCTTATTTTGTGCACCTGTGGCAATAACAGTGTTTTAATCCAGACACTGCTGCCCCAAGGTGAAATAGGACAGGCTGCAAAAGCCCAGGAAGGCTTTACCAGGTATGGCACCACTTGTGAGCTGAGGGCCACAGCCATGGCCATGACTGGGCAAGATGGGAGCCTACCTACCACCCAGGAGGCTGGTTCTACTGCCAGTGGGTCATATAGGCTCTGTTCAGAGCCTGCTCTGTTCAGGCAGCCATTGCTAAGAAAAGTAAAAAAGACAGGCACAGAAGTTACATGTAAAAAATAACAAATCAAAGTCTGAACCCCCATGCTAGAGAGCAGTGTTTGCCCAGAGAGGCTGTGGATGCCCCCTCTCTGGAGGTGTTTAAGGCCAGGCTGGATGAGGCACTGAGCAGCCTGGTCTAGTGGGAGGTGTCCCTGCCCATGGCAGGGGGGTTGGAACTTGATGATCTTGAAGGTCCTTTCCAACCAAACTATTCTTTGATTCTATGATTTGATGTGTCTACAGGAGCTGAAAAGGCTCACTCTATTACCATCATGGTAATTAGCAAAGCAAATCTGCAACTTCTAAAATAACAGCCTGATGAAGAGTGCATTGAAATTGATGGAAAGGCTCCCACCATATTCACCAGCATTTGACTGCAATCATAAAAATGTCATGTTTGCAGTGCCCTTTTACTTCTACATCAACAGTATTCTCTGGGCCAGGAGCAGTGTCATCCTTCACACACCACTGGATGGGAGAGGGAAGATTGTTCATATCCAAGCAAAGGAAGTTGTTAGGAGGGTAGAAAACTATTGCTGCCTCCTTTAGGTGACAAAATTTGCAACTTCAGGTCAACACATCATGTAAAGAGTCAATTAAAAGCTTGGCTGGAAAAAAGAAATCTCATAATTGTTCAGGTATGTTTAAAATAAAATGTTTAATTTGAAAAAAGATCATTTAGATGAATACCAGTATTGTCTTTATTTTAAAGGTTAAATATAATGTCAGGAAATGAACGTTTAGTTTGGGATTGGATTTTGAATCTGTTTGACTCTGCTTTGAGTGAATTTCATCCAAAAACTTTTTTTCCACCGTTTCGTTTCAATCTGAAAACAACAAAGCCAGCTCTGTTTCAGGAAAACACCAACTTATATTTTTATATTCTGAGTTTTTTAGCTCTGTGCCATGCTAGAAAACCAGCTATTTAGAAGATCTTAATTATAGATGTAACTGTAGTCATCTCAGGGTCAACAATGAGCAGATAATTTCTTGGGCTGTATAGGCTGGCAGTATAGCAGGAAGAAAGGGCTCTGTATTTCAAATTTATTTAACATTCCCTTCATATATCCATTTCTCCTGTTTTCCAAAATGTCATTATAAAGTTATGGAGGAGCAGCATGGCAGTACAGAGCAAGACATAGGGTGTTTTGAAGGTATAACACATACAGCCCACCTCAGGCATGAAACAAAAGCCAAATAAACACTAACAGAATAGGTTTATATGTACATCATAAATTAAAACTTCTTAAGAGTGAGCTATAGCCTCTCATTTCCCAGATATCCCCTGCTTCTTTCAGAATTCATGTTAATTTGCTAGCACACACACAAAACCTACAAACCTTATTTTTCTGTACGCATCCTCAGTCTCTTTGAGTGTGCAAAGGATTTCTGTGCCCAGTAAACAGCAGTAGTGATGAACACACTGGACACCTTCATTCAGAGCTAGGAGTAGGAGTAATGGATGTAAATTGGAAGAGGGGAGATTTAGGCTGTATATAAGAAAGAAGTTCTTTCCTGTGAGGGCGGTGAAACACTGGAAGAGGTTCCCCAGAGAGGTTGTGGATGACCCTCCCTGGAAATGTTTAAGGCCAGGCTGGATGAGGCACTGAGCAACCTGGTCTAGTAGGAGATGTCCCTGCCCATTGTAGGGGGATTGGAACTCAATTATCCCTTTCAACCCAAACCATTCTATGATCCTATGATCATACCCAGGGGTTAGCAGGAAAGATGGAGACCCTGACTCCTTGGGAACTGCAAGCCTATTCACATGCAGCAAAGACTTTGGTACTGGTGAATTTGGGCAAAAACGTTGCTTATTTTGGTGCTACTTCCCAAAACTCAAGCTAAACTTGTTTTCCTCTGATTCTAAATACAAATGGATATGGGAGAATAAATTCTTTTAGGTATGTTTGGGCTTTTTAGTAACATGATTGGTAGTCAATAGAAGTATTATAGATAGTTATTCAACTATGAAAATATTGCTACATAAAACCACTGGCAGCAAGATCTATGCAGTGTGAAGTTTAAATCTAATTATATGCCATTATGAGGCCCCACCTAGAGTACTGTGTCCAGTTCTGGAGTCCTCAACAGAAGAAAGACATTGAGCTATTGGAGCAGGTCCAGATGAAGGCCATGAAGATGATCAAAGGGCTGGAGCAACTGCCTTATAAGAACAGGCTGAAGGAGTTGGGGTTGTTCATCCTGGAGAAGAGAAGGCTCAGGGGGGACCTCAAGGTAGCTTCTCAATACCTGAAGGGGACCTACAGAAAGGCAGGGGTAGGAATTTTTAGTAAGATATGTGATAGAAGGACTAGAAACAATGGATGTAAATTGAAAGAGAGTAGATTCAGGCTAGATATAAGGAAGAAATTCTTCAGGGTGAGGGCAGTGAAACACTGGAACAGGTTTCCCAGAGAGGTTGTGGATGCCCCCTCTCTGGAGGTGTTTAAGGCCAGGCTGGACAAGGCACTGAGCAGCCTGGTCTAGTGGGAGGTGTCCCTGCCTATGGAAGGGGGGTTGGAACTTGATGATCTTTAAGTTCCTTTCCAACCCAAACTATTCTATGTGATTCTATGAATATACTGGACAGGAATATACATGCCATCCATAATTCCTGGAGCAGTAAGACCTGGATGCAGGAGGCATTTTGGAAACAATGGCATTTATCGTAATTCAAGATTTAAGATAAGACTTTCTCCAGTTATGAAGCTGAGAAGGACATTTTTTCCATGGTAGGTCAGTCCACAATTGCTTTCTTTAGGAACAGTCTGTCTGGCTGCAGTTGGACCCAACAGCCTGATGACCTGAATGTTTCCACTGCCAGGCCTTGTGGAGCAGTGTCCCTTTTAACAAACTATTTTCTAAGCATTTTACTGTGGAAATCTTTTTGAGGGCGATATTACTCTTATTTTGGCCTTTGCAGGGAAACTCTTTTTCAGCTGATTTTTATCCTTTATTAAGAACATAATTGGCATCCTACACTGAAAAATATATTGCCAAAAATTTATAACGGTGTGTGTGCAGACTAAGGATGAAGGCAAATTTAATCGCTGTTTTTATTATTCTATTTCCCTGAGTAGTGTAATTTCCCATCATCTTAAGTGGCTTGAACGGCCACAGGCTTGAAATAGTGATGATGGAATTTCCTGGGAACAAATTAATGTGGAGGCACTGAGATATTACAGTAATAGTGTGGTAGAGGAATGTGCCTTCTACTATATGCCTCCATCACATTGATGTATATTTTGGCTTATACCAAATGTCACTTATGAAATGTGTACTACATCATGGCCCATGTTTTTCTGGCCTTGAATTGAAGCAAGAAGCATTATACCATGTTTTTCACTCCTGATCATGCTCCTGCAACACTCCCATCCAGCCAGAGCTGCCACTGGTTTCCAGGTGGATGCTTACAAGTTGGAGATCCGTCCCTACCGTGGCAAAAATAGGCAGTTACTTTGTTGTTTTCATTAAAAGGAGGGGAAGGAGAGCATTATATAACAGGAGGGTTTTTGGGGCGAGTACTGGTTTATATAAAACCTCCAGTGATAGCTGCTTTCCCTGACAGAAATTGGCTCTGCAGCAGGGCACGAAAGCTGGGACCTTGCCATTGCTGGAGACCAACTCTCTTTTCTTTATTAGTAGACAATAAACCACATTCAAGACATACTAAAGAACTGGAAGACAAGTAGCCAAAGCAGGGAAATTCGAAGTGAGGGCTGGTGCTTGGGAGATTGGTGTTTGCATTTGTCTGCAAGGGCGTAGCAGGCACAAGTGAAGATGAGGCACCTTTTTGCCAGTATTCTTGGTGCTGGTGGGGATCTGGAGGCAGAGGCAGTTTTAATCAACACCAGTACTAATTACTTTTCCATAGCAAAAAGAAGTCCTGCAGTACTGGAGTGAATGTGCAAGTCCTAAATTCAGGGCATGCTTGAAAAAATGAGGCATTATTTTATGGTGGTGACAAAAGTTTAGGGACCACTTACACACCCTGAGGGTGGAGAAGTAGTGCATGGGAGCATGGAGGTTCCTGTTAGCAGAGGAATTTGGCCATTGTTTTATGTGAGGAAGAGGGATTTTGATGCTCATAACCCTGCCACTGTTCCAGCTCTGTGCACCCTCAGCTGACCAACTCAAAGGACACAGCCACAACTCTGCTGGAAAAAAACATAGAATTATTGAATAGTTTGGTGTTGGAAGGGACCTTAAAGATCATTGAGTTCCAACCCCACTGCCATAGGCGGAACCTACACCCAGGAAGGGAGTAAACTCTTTGAAAGGGCTGACAATAGCAGGATTAGGAGAAATGGATCCAAGTTGAAGGAAGGAAGATTTAGGTTGGATGTTAGGGGGAAGTTCTTTACTAGAAGAGTGGTTAGGTCCTGGAACAGGCTGCCGAGGGAGGTTGTGGATGCCCCGTCCTTGGAGGTGTTCAAGGCCAGGTTGGATGGGGCCCTGGGCAACCTGATCTAGTAAATGTGTTTGTTAGGTGGCCCTGCTAGACAGGAGGGTTGGAGTTACATAATCCTTGAGGTCCCTTCCAACCCGGGTCATTCTGTGATTCTGTG
>VZTY01025819.1:0-18639 GCA_013400935.1 Turnix velox | reverse complement strand
GTAAAGAATTTCTTTCTTATATCTAGCCTGAATCTATCCCCTTCCAATTTACATCCATTGTTTCTGGTCCTGCTATCGGATAGCATATTAAAAAATCCTACCCCTGCCTTTCTGTAGGACCCCCTCAGGTACTGATAAGTTACTATAAAGTCCCCCCTGATCCTTCTCTTCTCCAGGCTGAACAACCCCAACTCCTTCAGCCTGTCTTCATCGGGCGGTTGCTCCAGACCTTTGACCATCTTCGTGGCCCTCCTCTGGACCCGCTCCAACAGCTCGATGTCCTTTTTGTGTTGAGGGCTCCAGAACTGGACACAGTACTCCAGGTCAGTCTCACCAGTGGCGAGTAGAGGGACAAAACATGACCAGCCATTCAGGGTAAGCCCAAAGGCTGGTTTCTTGTTTGGCCGATGCCAGGAGAAAAAGTCTGAAGAAAATCTGAAAGGTCCCTTCCAACCTAGATGACTATGAAACTATGAAAATGACAGCAGTATTTGTCACATGTATCCCCATCCCTATAAGTTCTCCTGGCCAATACCTCTCATGTCTCCTTCAGAGAGCATGGCTCACCAAAGCCCTGGAGGATGTTCTTCACCTGTGGCCTCACACCAGATCCCTGTATGCTGTGGGACAAGGGAGCACATCTGTTGAGTGGCTGTGGAGGGGTGCTGGCACTTCCCAATCCTCCCTTAGGATTCCAGTACTCTGATGGCACCATGCTGGGTGTCCTTAAAAGCCCTCAGACCAAAGTATTATGCATTGTGCATGCATTGATCCAAAGCCCAGTATTCCTATTGTTTTTCAGTGACATTTGGGTTGGGCCACAAGGCCCTGAATCAACACAATGCTAAACCTGACAAGTCAAAGATACCAGAGCACCTGATTAGAGTGAGACATTTTGAATTTGATTAGAGTGAAGGCTCTGGAACCCTCAGCATAAGGACATGAACTTGGTGGAGAGAATTCAGTGGAGGGCCATAAGGATGAGCTGCTGCAGCACCTCTCCTACAAGGACAGGTTGAGAGAGTTGGGGCTGTTCTTCCTGGAGAAGAGAAGGCTCTGGAGTGACCTCACGGCACCCTACCAGTGCCTGAAGGGGCTACAGGAAAGCTGGGGAGGGGCTGTTTGCCAGGGCATGGAGTGGTAGGATGAGGGGCAGCGGTTTTAAACTAGAGCAGGGCAGGAGTAGATTAGGCATTAGGAAGTTTTTCACTATGAGGGTGGTGAGGCAGTGGCACAAGGTGCCTAGAGAGTTGGTGAAGGTCCCATCCCTGGAGACATCCAGGACCAGGCTTGATGAGGCTCTAATCTAATGCAGGATGTCCCTGCTCACTGCAGAGGGGCTGGAGTAGATGGGCATTGAAAGTACCCTTCCAACTCTATGGATTGAGGTGTGGGTTTTTTTAATGTTATTTACCTGGGGATTTATTTTAAGTGTAAAATTGGGTTTAGAAGGACAGAATACTGTAATTTCAATAGAACATCAGCAAATGATGATGTGCATTTCAGAGGCCCCTGGTTGTGGGCTCTGAAAGTAAACCCTCCTGAAATGAAATACAGAATGTTCTCACTGGTAACAACAACCTATGTTCATTCCTTGAACCAGTTTTATTGGGGTGCTGGGGCTCACAGCAAGCAAAGGTACAGGGAGGTAGCACAGTCCTGCTGAAGGCCATTTGAAAAGCCTCATTTCAGTCTGGCCACTAAAAAAAAAATAGCAGAGCAGGCTTACAAAAATCTATTTCAGCATGAAACGTTAATTGTCAACACTGAGCCAAGGGGCATCTTTCACATGTTGTTTCAAATGAAAAAAAAAAAAAATGCTGGCACAGCATTTGCTGCAGTGATTCCAGAGGAGTAATTAAACAGGAGTCACTCAGAACCAGCCCAGGGAAAAGTGTATGCCTGCCATTTCAGAAAGGGAAGGTCTGTGAGCCTATGTATGTGTGTGCATGCACAGTTTTTAAAGGTTTTTTTTGTCATATTTGAGCATTATTTTCCCTACTTTGACAAACAGTTTGAAAATCACATGTTGCTGAGCAAAGGGGAGAAAAACTAAAACTAATCTTTTTTTTCCCTCTTACTGCAGTGAACATGCCATTTTTTATACTTTTCCATGGGCTTTCTGTTGGCTAGTCTCTGCCCCACATCTTAGCATTATGGCTGTGCCACTGACACTAATTCATTTTTGCTCTACCTTCAGATGCTCTGCGTGAACATTAACCACAGTCGTAACAGTTCCCAGTGTTTCCTCAAATGTCAGAGCTTTTCCCTTTCCCCTGCATGAGAAACCCTATCTCACACAGCTGAGCAATGTGACTGGAGGAGTCCTTGTCGCTTATATGAAGTCACAGGGTGCTTTTTAGCACCAGCAGAGCACATTTTACCCTTCAAGCAAGAAAATAGTGCTTTCCCAAGGGTATAAGTACCTCCATGTTGAATCAGCTTAGCTTCTTGCTCTTACAGAGACCTCACCTGAAAAACTGCCTCAGAATCTGCTGTTTGAGTGATGACTAACATGGGGGCAGGATTAGGCAGAAGGAAATCTGGTGCAGATACTTGACCCTGATATTGAGAAGGTGGCTTTTTTCTCTTTCTCCAGATACATGAGATGTATCTAATGCCATACAAAGTAAGGAAAGAAGAGCAGCACCTGTTGTTAGAAAGCACAAGAATATCTGGGCTTTGGAGCTGATGCTAGTCCCTCTATTTGAGTGGAGCAAACCACAGGCTGGGACCTAAAGCACGTGAAAACATGGATAAGCACCTCTAGAATTACCAATCTTGGGGATTTATTTTTCATTCTGGTTTTCTACAGTTCACAATGTCAAAAAGGGGGACAGGGTCCCAGCAGAACAACTAGACTGTTTAGACAATGAAAGATCATCACCACTGAGTGGATAAAGAGAGGATGGTGGCCTCTGGGGTGGTCTCAGCAAAGATGAACTCTAAACTCTGTGTTTAGAAAGCAGCAAAAGCAAGGAGATGAGGAAATTTCTTTTGTTCACTTCCTTACAAGCTGCCCTGTAGTTTGGATCCTGGTGAAATTGCCCGGATCCAGCCCACATAAGAGACCAAATGTCAAGCTCGGATCCAGCCACGCTCTTGGCTCTGGGAAACAATTCATATCTGTGCCCAACTTGCACATTGTGGGTCTGCTCCAGGCTGAGCACACTTTACTTCTCCTCCAAGACAAAGCCCTGCATCCATGCTGCCCGCATCGTATTTATCCTTACAAGACTGTCCCAGGAAGATTGTTTCATCTTTGGGGAAAAAAAAAAAAAAGCAAAAAAACCCCCTCTTTTGCAAACCATCATTGTGCCGGGCTCATCTCTCCTTTCACACTCCTTCCCAAGGCAGTTACTTGTCTGCTGTAATTTACTCTTTAATGCAGCACTTTCCTATTCTGTGAGACAACAATCATGAAGCATTTAAATTCCAATTGAGTAGGGCTGGAGTGCAGAGGGGCTGCGGCTTGCACAGCGAGGATAATGGGAACCTGAGACAGGGGACACCAGTTCAAGGCCCCCCAGGAAGGAAGGCTACAAGCTTCTCCCTCACATTCCCATCTCCCTAGAGATGTAAATCAAGAAAATGAAGGGAGGGGAAGAGGAGGAGGGAGGTGAGGGGGAGGTGTTTATAGAAAGAAAAGGGAAAATGGATTGAGTTGTGCTGAATTCTAAGACAAGGATCAGCTACACAAGAGAACTATTGAATAGCTGTGAAATCTGGAATTGAGCCATCAAAAAAAGCTGCTGAGCTGCATGTGAATCAGGTTGATTGTTTTTGAGAAGCACCTGATTTTTTTTTTTGTTTGCCCCCCTCTCTTTCTCTCTCTCACTCTCTCTCCCAGGCTTCGTGCTTAGCCTTGGAATTTGAACATGACTGCCGATGTGCTGAACTGCTTTTCCCTCAGATAGAGACGTTTTAGGGAGAGGAGGGAGGGCGGGGGGGCTGTCTTTCTGTATATGAAGGCCATGGTATCCCAGCCCGGAGCTGACAGGTTCCCCACTGCTGCTGGCAAAAAGCAAGCAGGGAAAAGTGAATTGCTGAAGCTCCCTGGGATACTCTGCTTCCTAGCTGGGCTGCAAGGACATTCTGCCTTTTTTTGACCAGCTCTGTGCTCTCAGGAACTCACATTTCTTACCATGTCCCTCCGAGTGGTCTCTGCTGAACCTTGGGAAAATGAATTGCAAAGTCCCAGTTTAATACAACACTTAACATCATAGTGTCTGACTCTCCCATGTGCGTTGGTGAAGTTTGAATTCTCCCTGGAGACTTGGCTAGTGAGGGAATCAAAGCACAGGGATGCTACAGAGCTCTTTTCCCAAATTGTGTCGTGACTCCACAGTGCCTTAAGAAGTCACACTGAAATGTATTTAAAGAAAAGAGCCAAGACTGCCTTTCAAAAAATCTAAAAAGTTTGCCTTGGGTTGTGGAGTAAGTTGGGATTGCAAGAGTGAAACCTTGCCTTTCCTCATTTGGTATGGCTGACAACTGTCGCTGTTCTAATTTATTATTATTGTATTGCATTATTGTGTAATTTTATTGCATTAAAAATCATGTGAATAGCACCATGGTGCTCTGCAAACAGACAGCAACACAGAGCTACTGCTCCAAGGAGCCTTGTTAAACTGCCTTCAGATTTGACTCAAGAGACCCATACTCTATTACCTTATGCAGAAAGCATCTGCATTGTTTTATTGTTGTTTATTTATTGAGCTCTGAGGGCAGGCACTGCACTGGACAAACTTGAACAATCTGGACAGATCTGGGAAACTTGACTTCTTTTGCATGGCATATGTCCATGGGGCTTCCTCCTCCTTCTCTCCGTTATAGTACCATATCTCATTCCAACACCCTAGCCGCTCTACCTCTCAAGTGAACTATAAGATATGGGTACTCTCTGGTCCTCAGAGGGTTGTCCAGACGCCACAGACCATCTCTGCCTGCATCACTGTTGCACCCATATTGGTAATGCTAAGGGCTGAGAGGCCCCCAGTACCTTGGAGCAGCCCTGGGGCTGCTTTCAGTGCTGTGTCCACCCCACAACAGCCTGCAGCTGTTTTGAGCCTGTGTAGCACTCAAATACCAGGCCAACATCAACATAAGTTTGAAGATCACTGTGGGGTGCTGTCATGCTGGGGTCTGCAGTGATGCCCCCTCTCTGGAGGTGTTTAAGACCAGGATGGAATGAGGCACTGAGCAATCTGGTCTAGTGAGAGGTGTCCCTGTCTATGGCAGGGGGTTAGAACTAGATGATCTTTAAGGTCCCTTCCAACCCAAACCATTATATGACTCTATATCAGAGAAACCTGAATGAGCCATGGCTCTGGGCTGGAAGATGGAATGGCCTCAGGGCAGAAGGGAGCTCAGCAGCCCCAACTTCATTAGGCACCAGATGGGAGAAGGCTCAATCCTCAGGGGGTTATTTCTTCCCTTTCTATCAAGAGCACCCTCTCATGGGATGAAATACACTCAGAGCAGGGTGGGGAGGGAAGGAAATGGCCCCACTTCCCCTCAGCTCTTAGTCTGCTTTTGTAATCTTGGTCCTTAAGCAGACCCCAACACCCCAACCCTGGTTACACAGGAGGTGCTGTCCTGAGAAAGAAGTTGCAGCAATTATGGTCCCACCAACCATCCTGCTGGGCAGAGGGGTCTGTGACAACGGAGAGGCTGTGGTGGCCCAGCTCTGGCGGGAGGTCAGGGGCAGCGAGAGGGCAGGCATTGTGCAGGGGCCATTGCTGCCCACTGCAGACCTCAGCCATTCACACTCGGGGCCCCTTGAAGTTAATGAAAAGAATCTCAGCAGGTTTTAGGAGGAGCCCTCAGTGTGCAGTCACAGCTCCATGTGAGCTCGCAGCACCCAGACACACCCAGGTCTGGGATAGACACAGGCAGCATCTTCCTATGGTGATTGCTAAAGAACCTCAGAGGCTGACAATCAGTTTTTTTTCTTTTTTATTTGTTAAAAAATTTTAATAGGGGACAAAAAGTAATTAACCTTCACCTCAGGCCCACACTTGCATAAACCACCGAAGAGGTTGGGCTAATAATTTACTTGCATAAGTGACTCATAATAAACACTGAAAGTTTGCTTTTGCTTTGAAAACAGCTGATCTTTGGAACAAACAGCCCCACAGGTAATTTTGCTGATTTAACCCTCTGAATGCTCACACATCTGTAGACCTTGCAGGAAGGTCTAAGGTCTGGGAAATTTTGTCATCAAACATGTCATAGTATCCAGAGAGAGAGTGTGATCTCTTCTTCACCTATTTCAGACTGTGACATCTTTTCTAAGGACAGTGGCCTCCACATACAAGCTCAGAAGTGGGTGAAGTCATGGACTGCCTTTCCCATCCAAAATTGCTGACTAGCCACTTATGCATCATTTCTGTGGTGGCATTTTTTCCTTATTACAAGTTCTTCTGAGGATCCTTTTATACCCATTAATTACAGGCAAACACACTCAGCCTTGGTTCCCCCTCAGGCCAGCCTGAGCTTCTGCAGTGCTAATACAGGGTTTGGATGGCACCAAGACCCATCACTCTTGCAACTCTATGATTCTATGGCCTCAGGCTGAGAGCAGGATCCTGATGGAACACCACGGGACACGTGGGCTGCTGCCAAACTCAGAAGGACAAGTTGCTGCTGTAAATAAAAAGAAACAATGCTTGTTTTCATAAAGCTAACCTCTTCCAAAGCACAAGGTGCCCCCCCTGCCTGCCCAGAGTGTGAGAGCTTACGCTGTACTTTGGCCCAGCACTACTGATGTGTACAGATGATGCTCTGTGACCCCCTTGTGCAAAGGCAGAGACAACAAGTGCATGCTGGCCTGGGTGTGCAGCTGCATGTGCCAGCAGGGACAGCTTGAAACACTTGAAACATGAACAGGGCACACTTGGTATCACAGGCGTGGCATGGAAGTGTCTGTGCCCTGTTTTCCAGGTGTAAATAAGGGAGTCTGAACTGATGGAAGGTGACACGGGAAAGCTCTGCCAGAGAGCATGCCCTGTATCATAATTTAAGCAGCAAAACTCAGCTCATGGGGCAGGCAACTGCTCCTACTCTGTTCTTGTGCCCCGTGAATTCAGCTTCCTATGCATCAAAGGTTTGCAAGTGCAGCAAGAAGGCTGCAGGCTGCTGAACAGCAGCTTTCTGCAGAGTCCTCAAACCAGTATATTTTTGGAAGATAATTTTAGTTTGGTCCATCCCCAGCTTATGGTTTCAGCCCAGCAAAAACCTGCTTGGCCTAATTTCTCCACCTTGCTGATCAAAGGTCATGTTTCCCAGGATTATTTCTGTCTTCACTGTAGGCACAGCTGGTAAACAACATGGAGATTTTACAGTATTTAACTTTCTGATAGATTTATGGAGGCTCCCTGCCTGACTTCCTTTGCTTCTCTCAAAGCTTTTGCATTAGCCCTTCAGCTGATACCACGCACTGAGCATCTTCAGGTCCAGACCCCAAGCTGAGGCAGAGAAAAGAGTTGTGTGTCAAAAATTAGCCACCCACGTCCCCACAGCCAGCCTCAAACTTTTGCTCTGGATGACTTGCTTTCAGCAGGGTGCTCACCTTAGATCAGCAACAGCTTGGACCTGCTCAGGTGCAGTGTTGAGCATCACCAGGCTGCAAATGCTTCTGCTGCCACTCACAATCAGAATGAAAGGATGCTGCTAACCCCCTTCACTGAACTAAAAGATAGTATAGCCTGGTCCACAGTCCAGTGTGGAAAAGATGTTTGAACACAAGGGTAACAGTGATGGCTGGGACTGGCTCATGTACTGGCCTTTGGGCCTCAACCTTGTAGATTTAGGGGAAAAAAACCCTTTGCTGTTCCAGCAGCTTTTTAAAGGGTTTTGCAACCTTGGCAGCTTGGGAGAAGACAGAAAGGTACCTCCATCCAGTGCCTCGCCATCTCATAGTGCAGTAGTGGTAGGAAGAGTTCAAGCTGGATTTCCCAAGTTGCAAAGCCTCCCACTATGTTGATTGGAAGGACAATTTCTGCTGTTCCCCAGTTAAGCAGCTCTAGTGGGGACTACAGTGAGCAGGAGTCCAGACCAGGGGATTCAGCCTTGCTGGGTTAACACTTGGTGGCCGAAGGAGCAGAGGACCTCCCTGTGAACAATGAGTACACTTCTGGGTACCTGAGAAGGGAAAAGGGACGCTCCAGGTTCCCAGATTAGGATGCTCTTTCCATCCTCTTTGTGCGCAGCCTCTTCCCCAGGCTAAAAGACTGGGTTCTACTGCACCTTCCTCAAAGCAATGTTTGCATCACCAGTGAATCAGGGAGCTCAGTTTGGGAGCTCCTGCTTTTGCCAGTACATTTGTGCCAGCAAAAAGATTATGAAAATCCTCTCTCCTGAGAATTCAAGCAAGGGGAAGCTGCACTACGTGCAGAGTTACTGCCTTTGTACAGCAGTATTGATCTGCAAAGGCAGTGACTCACAAGGAAATACTAGTTCACCTACCAAACAATAGCCCAAATATAGCAATATTTAGTGTATTTTATCTTTTTTTCCATCAGCCTCCACTGGGTAGCATATATTATTCAAATACCATGAAGTCATACTTCCCTGGTACAACCATTTTCAATTATTTATTAAACAATGGAGGTTGAATTGGGCTCAGTCTAGCAGTGGTCAATTATTTCTTCTTTTTCTAACTGGATCAGCAAAAGGTGGCATAGATGCGCAGGGGTACTCATTCTCCAGAACAGACTTCTGTTAAGAAGGGTTTCAGACCAGGTTTCTAAAATGAGGGCATTGCTCCTTCAGAGGCATTACCCTCACTAAAAGTAGCAGACAAGAAGCTTTGCTTCCCTCTTACCCTGGGCAAAAGATGTTTGTACTTTCTAAATGTTTTAAGTCCTAGTTGTTTGATTTCTTTCATGACATGAGGTAGTCAAATAGGCTTTGGAAATACTGGCTTATCTAATTGAAGATTCACAGAACCTCAAAGCAAGTTCTAAGCAGGGCAGAAAGCAAACCCTGAACCCATCTCTAGTCTGCTAACTCTTAACTTCCCCATGAATGTCACCATGCACAAGCTGAGTGTAAACCCTGGGCTCCCTAGGGCAACTCTGTCATCTTCCCATGCCTGTGTGCATCCCCCAGCAACTGAGGAATTGCACCAGTAGTGCAGATGGAAGAGTTGTGCAAGTACCAGATCTCCAGCCTCAGAGAGAGGATGTAAATGAAGCAGGAGGAAAATGGAATTTTTTAAATTTTTTTTTAAATACCCTTTTGAAAATTCTGGCCACTGATGAAAAAAAATCTCAGTTTCTAGCTAAAAAATCCTAAAGCTTTCTGAAGTGTATCACAGCCAAAAAGCTTTGAGATAGGAGCAAAATGCCTTAAAGCAAAGACATTTAGAAACGTGGGTTACATTCTCTTCAGCTATCAGTGATCTGCAGATTGCAACAGTGCAACAGGAGATGGGGCCCAGTGGCTTCAGGAGGCTGCCCTGATATTTAGCAGGAAATGGTGTAAATGAAGTTAAGCCGTAATTTGCGGATAATTGAGTGATCAGTGACAAATGTTCCTGTGACACACAACAAGCTGTCATGGAAAAAGTATGCTGCTACAGCTACGTGTCACACGTGGTTTTAAACTGATTATTCTAAATCACCCGCTGCCTCTGCTCAGTGTTTGTTAAAAAAAAAAACGATCCCCCAAATTTGACCTTTGCAAAAGTTTAAATAAAAATTACAAAAAAAAAAAAAAAAAAAAATAAAAAAAAAAAAAAAAAAAGAAAAAGAAAAAAAAAAAAGATAAGTCAGCGGAGATTTTGCTCTCGATTCGAGTGGACCCTGGCCAGGCAAGTGAGTGGAGCACTTATGAAGGTAAAATGAGATGCTCACCCTCTTCACTTAAAGAGATGTCGTGCAAACAAACATTTTCAGGTCAAAAAAGTCCCAGATGTGCTGGTTTCCCAAGTGTAAAATAATAACCCGATGCAGAGAGCTGGTGTCACAGCCCCGATCTGCACTGATAGGCTAAGGGTAGCCTGAAATCACAAACCTGAGCCTGCCCAAATATGCTCTGTTTGGAACATTGTGCCATACAAAATTAATTGCATTCCAGCTCCAGGGAACATTAGCACTTTTCTGAATTCAGGGCCAGCCTGAGGAGCAGCCATGCCCTAGGCAAAGAATCCAGCCCCCTCCTGGCCTTTGCCCCTTCCTCCACTGGGCTGAAAAGGAAAAATTATAATAAATCACAGCCTTTAGAGACACCTACAAAACACTGTCTGGAATACATACGTATAAATAAAATGGAAACTGAATATACTTGTCTCAGCACTCGACTCACTTTCTTTTATTCTTTCCTTTCTTTCACCTTTGTTTCACACATTCTCTTCTCTCCATCCCCTCCCCCCCGCCTTCCTCTGTTTTTTTTCCCCCCTTTGTTGTCTTTTACTTTCGAGCCCCTTTCCTAGACTGTCATTTCTCACCCTTTCTGTTCATCATTCCTTATTTGCTGTTAGATCTTTTTCCTTCTTCCTTGGCACTTTTTTTTAACCCCTTTCTCTTCCCCAAGAATGTTCTGAAGATAAGAGAATGACCCTCTGCAGAACAATCTGTCTTTCAGAGATTGCATCCTTATCACTCTTTTCCTTACAAATAGCAGTTCCCATGAAAGTTTCCCTATAAGTTTTCACAGAACAGGCATTTAGGTATAAAAGAATCCAGGATCATGGGTTTCCTTTGGAAAGTTTGGCACACATGCAGTGCTTGCAGTAGATGATACATTACTTAGGATCAAAACTGCTATCCTTGTACAGGAATTTTGTGGCTGTGGAAGGTTTGTGCATCCAGGTAGTTAAAAACTGATCTGTACCAGCAAAGAGGCTTAGTCCTGGCCAATTTATACTTTGTTATTCTTACAAGCTTGAGTTACTGTGAGTCATGTAGAGTGCAAGGAGTAAAAAAACTAATTCAAGACCCTACTAGCTTCTCCATGCATAAGTTTTATCACATTAACCATCTAAATCTCTCTAACATGATATAACACCCCCAATGGGGATGAATTATGTCAATGTAAAATCCCTTATATTGCTCTAGTTACTTTGCCAGGGAAAGAGAATGAAATAAGGTCCCTCCGAGTTGCAATTCCCAGTTCTGCCTCAGCAGCTGCAGCTACAAAAGTCTCACTCTGTTAGTGGAGTTTTAACAGTACAGAAACTATCTGTAAACCTAACAATGAGGAAGAAAAACTATTCTGTGAATGAACAGCTTTGCAGCAGAGAAGCCATGCAGATGTTCCTGGAACAGATGGTATCCTATTGACATCTGAAGCATCATATCTTTGTTATCCTGGCAGTTATGACACCTTTCCAAGGGAATAATTTTGCTTACTCCATTTCCCTCAACCTCCCCCTCCTTTCTGTCCTTTTAAGTAAATCTTCTAGGTTCATCTTCTAGGGTTGTTGTCTCTGATCCCTGCCCCATCAGAATGAATAGGATATTCTGCCATCACTCTCAGTGAATGAGCAGAACAAGGAGTGGGACTTCTTGTTACAGTAGAAGTCCAAATAAAGCACAGCTATTGGAAACATGGAACACTGTGTAAAATATTGAAAGCATCTTTATTCCTCATCTCTGGTTCTCAGATGGAATTTAATGTTCTGTGCATTTTTTTTTCTTTTCCTCACAAGAATAAACTTAGTTTATCCTTTCATTTTTAACTCTGTGCCCAGTGGCAATTGGTCACCTCTTTGCAATAATATCTGCAAAGAAAATAATCTTTGCTGGTGCAGATGAAAAGGCAGTGAAAAAGTCAGGGAGTTAACTGGCAGAGCAATCTGGTTGTTGCCCCAACATATGGGAATAATAAGTGCCAGCCAGATAAAGCCTGAACATTGAACTTTCCTTTTGTTATTCTAAGCCCAAAAATAAATATTTTTAAGGCTACATATAAAGATTAAAAGCAAATAGAGTTAATATGTAAAAATATACATTTTGCTTCATTATGTCTAATAATACATATTGATTTCATTATGGTATTTTTGTAAAGATCAGTTTGCCTGGGAATAGAGGTCTGTTCCTCAAGTGCAGTCTGTCGTTTCCATCCCATCTTTCTAAGGTGTTGTGATAGTATAGAATGAAAGGGAAATACTGACTAGGCTGTGTTATAAAGAGTTATACACTGGGCTTGGGGATAAAAAAAAGAAAGGTATTTGCAAAAATGTGAACTAAAAATATTTTTTATTTTTCCAGTTCAACGTGTCTGCCTGATTTTCAGTCATGGGCTAATTTGGGCATGAAAGAAGGAATACAGAGGGAGAGGGAAAGGGCAGCAGTGTTCCAACTGTAAAACATTTCAAGTGTTAATGCACGAGGCTCCTTTGTGCTTCAGTCCTGCAGCACCCCAGCAGTTCAGACCTAGCCAGGACAACTAAAAACTTGAAGGCAGGACACAACATTTTGCAGCACTGACCAGGTACAAGGAAGAGAGATGTTGCCCTTTCCTGTAACTCTGCTGGTCCTTTCAGGCAGCTCCACTCACAGAATCATAGAATACCATGGGCTGGAAGAGACCTCAAGAGATCATCTAGTCCAGTCTCCCTGCCAGAGCAGGAACACCTAGACCAGGTCACACAGGAAGGCATCTAGGTGGGTTTTGAAGGCATCCACAACCTCTCTGGGCAGTCTGTGCCACTGTTCTGTCACTCTCACTGTGAAAAAGTTTTTCTCTTACATTTCTGTGGAACCTCCTGTGCTCCAGCTTGAACCCATTTCCCCTTGTCCTATCATTGGAGGTCACTGAGAAGAGCCAGGCTCCATCCTCCTGATGCTCACCCTTTACATATTTATCAACATTCCCTCAGAGTGGAGCACCCATCTTCACTATGAGTATCTTTCTGAATGCTTGAGGACCTCAGTGATGTCAGTTAGGGCAAGTAGATGTCTTCCTCAGCCACACACCAGTGTATGGCTGTGTTATTGGGAGTCCTATTTTATGATACCTCAATCCACCCACCATTTTAGCTAATCCAGTGTATAGCTGCTCAATCCCACTCTGCAAGGGACAAATGAGCAGCCTCCAGGCCTTGAAGGTCTGAACACATCTCATAAACTAGAGGGAGAAAGCTCTGAGAAAACAATCAAAATCCCTTAGGATATGGAATTTTACAGACACCATGGAGGGTAACTGCTGTTTTCTTTAATTATTCATGAGCTGGTTTAGTCCAAGGAAAGTAGTGGCATTAATGTGAATCTTGGGGAAATTCATGCAATAAAAAGCCAGAAAATAGCTAAGACCAAAGCAGGCAAACCTCTTGCCATGCCTCAGGGTGCAAAGATTACAGTACCTGTGGTAATACTGAAGCTGAACTCATCCCCTTGCATATCCAGCTTCTGAGACCTTCATATCACTCTGAAAAGAAATCAAATCCCCGAAGACTGACTCCAGATTTCTTTGTCCCCATGCTCACACAACAGCCCATCTGTCTGTTTGAACTACTCAGGGGGAATGGTCCCACCAGTGTCATATCCTTCTCTATTGATTTGGGTCTGGGCGATGACACAGAGGTTAAAGATCAGCATATATGTACATTATGCAGGCTCCAAGGAATGCTGACATAAGGTGCTTGCAAGGGGAAGAAAGTCAAACTGGAGAGCACATTAGAAACATTCAACAGCACATCTTGGCTTTGCAAACATTAGTGCTGGCTGCACATGAGAAACTTAAGCTTTTACATCCAGCCAGTCTGTTCTATCAAGTATCACTTAGTCTGTGGGCAGATTTACCGCACTGCTCTGTACAAGTGATTTAGCAGATATGGATTCTTTTTAAGAAATGTACTTATTTGTATAAAAGCCTGTTATTGTGTTGTGGATTTGGACTGAAATGGACTTTTTTCTTTTTTTTTTTTAATATTTTTTTTTTTCTTAAATCTAGCGAGTGGGTGAGTTTGGCGAAATTTTCTAAAATCTAATGAGTAGGTGTATGTATTGCAAAATATTTCTGAAAGAGAGTAAAAAAAAATGGTTACCGCAGATTTCAGCATTCCAGACTTTGGATAAATGAAGTGATATGTCAGAATCTGTTTTCTTAAGGAAGCAAATAAATTGTGCTCTCCTAAAAGAGTAAAATCAACATGTAGGTTTCCATTTGTTACAGTCCTATAGCTAGTCAGAGTAAATCTCTCTAAGCAATACGTGCCCCTGAGAAATGGTATGATATTCCCAAAGAGAGTTGAAGTGCTTAGATGGAGAGCCAGAATGAGAATAGGTTGACTCAGAAAGTGGAAGATTTAGGGTTCCCCCTCAGAACAGAAATCCAGGGCTAAATTGCTGGGCCCATGAGACTGGGAAGAGATTCAGTACCAAATTCACTTGCCTATCAGATTTTTTTCCAGAGATGTATCAAAATCCTTTGAATCTGCCAAATCGGTTTGAAAACCATTAATGGGGCAGTCTAGCCCCCTGTGTTTTTGACTCAGCTAAAATTCCACTTGCACTGCACTGATTTTTCTTCCAATTTGAGAGTAAACAAAGCATAACCAAACATCTCAAGAATTTCCAAAAGGGCTGGCTCAAATAGGATTTTAAGAGCAGGCAAATATATGATATGGTTATTTTGGGGAAAAGGATATTCTCACAATCTCTGTATGGCTGATGGCCTTAAGGAATCTTTGTTCATCAGTTGGAACCCAGAGTGGTGAACTTTAGCCTTCATTTTTTTGGTAATAGTTGGTGGAGTTGTATTTTAATTCAACAGGCAAGCAGAGCTGCTCACAAAGTGCATTGTTGAAGAGTACGTTGCTTTCAATTTACTCCTGGATACCTAGTAGTAGCTTTCTGATTACTCCTGTTGCTGAGGAGAGACACAGTTAGAAGCCCTAGAAGAGGACAGTGACAATGCAGGTCTCCACTGGGCTCCACCTACCCTTCATTCTGCCTAAAATGGAGTGGTGGGACACTGGAAGAGGTTGCCCAGAGAAGTTGTGGATGCCCCCTCTCTGGAGGTGTTTATGGCCAGGCTGGATGAGGCATCAAGCAACCTGGTCTAGTGGGAGGTGTCCCTGCCATGGCAGGGGGTTGAAACTAGATGGTCTTTAAGGTCCCTTCCAACCCAAACCATTCTATGATTCTATAAAATGGACTTTTTTTTCAGGTTTTTTTTCCATTTGAAAGTTCTTTTGCTTTTTGCCCCTTTATGGCTTCCTTTTTCAGCTTCTTACCAACCTCTCTGCTGTGACTCACTCTCCTCTGAGCCCTGTGCAAGTGTTTCACATTTTCACCAGGCTCTGACTCATTTCATGATATCTCACATTCTTAAAGTTCTGCCCTGCAGTCATGTCATTGTGCAAGACATAGGGTTCTGTTTCAAAGCAGGCTGAAGACAAACAACAGAAAATACCATTTCAGAAAGATGAAGAACCTGGATTATTTTTAATCTCATGATCTTAATACTGGCTCCATCCTTTCCAAATGTCTTCTTGAAATAATGAGAGTAAATCGAAGCAGAATTTTGGCTCTTCCTTATTCTGCTCTAGTTTTATGTCTTCCTTCATATCATTTTATTCCATGTCTAACCACATGTCTACCTCTTTTGGAAACATTCAGCTCTGTGTGGCTTCATGCCATGCTTTGTTTACTCTGTGTTATACTACTCTTGTTCAAACTTACTTGGGTGCATTGGCAAAGCTCTGCTTCTACATATGACTTCCACAATAAGGAAGCTTTCTAAAATAAATAAACGTGAACACCTTTGCAAACTGCAAGATGGATAATGCCCTTGAGTGCATTTGATATATGGTTCCTGGTTCTCTGCCACACAAAACTGAAGTCAGTGGAGGTGTATCTATTAATAGCATCAGGAGATTTGTCTTTCGATGTAGTTACCTAGTCTTCTGTCAGCTGGTCAGAGGATGGACCAACTCAAGGCTTTCACCCTTTGCCCAGGTTTTCCTAAAGTTGGCTAGTAAATCAAACCATTTATTGGCTTCTGTGAGCCTTCTTTGAAGAGAATTTGAGTTTTGCTAGTGTCTAGATGTACTTTTTTCCCAGGGAAGATGGTGTTCAGCAGACCACATGCTCAACTAGAATCAGTGAAAGCCAGTAACTGCAAGAAAGCTTTTATACCATCTGAAATGTTGGCCCATAGTCATCAGAAGAGGGATATGGTAATGGACAAGAAAGGACTCATGGGAGCCAGTGGCATATCTCCCATTTGCTTTCTCAGAGATGAGACTTCACCCATGTGGGTGGTTGCCCTCCTTTTAGGGCCACTTGTACCCTGCAGCCTTCAGTTGATGAATAAAAGAACCATCCTTGAGCATCCATAGAATACATTTGTGGTCATGCTTGCAGGTCTTGGGACAGGCTTTATCTCTTCTCTTTGTTTGCTGTGTATGTTTTAACACTGAGCCTCAGGACACAGCTTGGCATCAGAACAGAATTTTGGATAAAGCCAACCCTAAAGCCAACCACAGCTAAGACACTGTAATTTTCATAGAGACATCATGTACTTTTTATGCTCCTTCACTCCACTGTAGTCACAAATCCCTCTTTGTATTGGCAGCTCCTGTGAAAATAAGCTTCAGGAGCTACTTTGAAAAAACTTTACCTCTGAGATGTTTAGCTGCGTTGCCTGGTCTTGTCTGCCTGCTAAGCATAGCCCAGCTTAGCTCACCTTAAAAAGAAAACCCAAAAACATTTCAGAACTTGCAATTCACATTATGTAGCACACTGTGGAGCCTGCAGTTCCAGTCGAGGAGACATCAACCTGTTAAAATCCAGATGACAGTGATTTTCTGAGTGCAGTCTGCCTGTAGCTGGTCATCCTTGCCACTTGCACCACTCTTCAGCACATGATGCCACTAACCACCCCATAACAAGAGACACTTTAAAAGCTGCCTGATGAGACCAACGATAGGGTTAAGCCCACTATTCACCCTGCCTTAAATTTCAATAAAATAGATTACTTTCATGAAGGCCCCAAACTTTGTACTAGGAGGATCTAAGCCACTTCAAAGACATGATCTCTGCCCAAAGGAGCTTTCAGCCAGCCAGAAGCCCTGAAGGTAGGGCACTGGGGCTGACTGGGAGACAAAGGGCAGCCAAATGACATCAAGAGCTCCCAACAGCACGGGGCAAGTCTTTATGCACACAGTTGTTGGAGCTCGCTGAATAGATTTGTGGTCCTACTTGGATAATTTATTGTTGGCTAATTAGATATAAAATTAATTAACGAACTTGCTGGCTCTTAATTACAAATCTGGTACCTAAATTTATTGTCATCTCTCCTAAAGAATGGCTATGCTAAAATAATGCTAATTTATATTACAGCGGGATGTGGGTACAATGAACCTGACTCCTGGTTGTACAAAGAGCTCCTTCACACTTCTGCCAGGGCATAATAGGGTCTTAAAGTGAGTGCAAATTTAATTTCTGTCCTTCAAGGCTTTATAGGACCCGTGTACAGCAAGGTACCGTGAGTCAGCAGCAAGCCCTGGAAAGGCCATGACTTGCGCAGCTGCTGAGAAATTGAGATCAAAGGAGCCGGCCCCATTGACTCCTGTTGCCCTGCCATTATACAGGAGAGCCCTGAGGCCAGGCAGTTGGTGTTTGTGTAGCACAACCCACAACGTGAGCAAGCGGGGGTTGCTCCAAGTCTTAATTATTGACCTGGTTTTGCCTGCCAGCTCCCTTCCCCAGTTATTGCTCCACTTGGTGTTGCCCTCTGCAAGCCTGGAGTGAAGCAACCTGGGTGTGAATCAGAGCTAAGTCCTGCAGCTCAGAAAAAAGAGCTAGAAATGCCTTCTGGGCCAAGAGAAGGTTGGATGCTGGCTGAGAGCAAGAGAAGCAGCAGCCTGATGGGAGGTGAAAAAAGGTGGTCTGAAACACCTGACCTACAACTCCCACAGAGCATCCTCACAGCAGCCTGAGGGCAAAACAGGGCTGCTCAGAGCTGCAGCATCAGGGTTGAGGTAAAAACTTTTGCTGTATGGGTGTGTTGGGTTTTCTTCCCCTCCTCCCTTTCCTCTGCTGAAAACTAGAACCTTAATGGAAGAGGAAATCTGTTCAAAATGCCCTGTGCTTTGTTGATAATGGAAGCTTGTGTAAACCCCCCTGACTCACCCCAAAAGTGTAGATCTTCTTTAAGTAATGTGCAGTGCCTGATTTGGAAAGCTTAATGTAGGAAAGCTTAAAAATGTTTCAAAATCATACTCAATTACTTGTTTCTTTCCTAGAGAAAACAAACTGCTGTCCAGTCTCCCAGCAGCCCCTACAGCTGCATGGATTTAACCTCCTCAACACGACAGTGTGCAAGGTCAACCACAACTCCACCAAAACCCTCAGTCATTACCCTGCAACAGACCCTGTGGGTCTTGCTACCTGCTGTATTATTTCTCTTGAGGTTTTCATAATTTTTTTTCATAATGCCTTTTTTCTCGTGGCCCTTGAAAGAAGGAGACATTATGCAAATGTCATTGCCTGCAGGATCTGGAGTCTTTGCTACTTGGTGTCAGTGGATGAAAAACTCAGCATGACACACCAGTGTGCACTCACAGCCAAGGCCAACCAAATCCTGGGTTGCATTAAAAAAAGGGTGACCAGCAGGTCAAGAGAGGTGATTTTGCTGCTCTATTTGGATCTTGTAAGTGTACTGTGTCCCATTCTGGAGTCC